>JBBMKC010061554.1:0-17540 GCA_037834085.1 Bipalium vagum | reverse complement strand
TTTTCCATTCTTACGAAATCAATATATTGTGCCATTAAATATTAAAATAAAAATTATTTTAAAATAAATATTAAAATTAATTTTAAAATAAATTAAAATTTAATAATTATGGCACAATTTTAAAATTCAAAAATTAGAAATCAGTTTAAATGCTCACAGTGCTTTTTTCTGTTTTTGTAACCTTTGTCTTGGAAATTTATATTGGTTGAGTGAGGTTGACTACGGATTTTATCGTAGATCCCAACATATTATTATTATTATTATTATTATTATTATTATTATTATTATTATTATTATTATCATTGTTCTGAATAAAATTTATTGACTGCTTATATTATTTTTTGGTTTATTTCTTTTTAAAAAGCGCATCTAGTAAATTTTCCAGTATGTTTTGTAATTTTTTTACCATGTTATATGCACATTTAATGATTTTCAAAATATATTTTTTGGTTGCCCTAATCATTGTAAAAGAAAATGAACTGAAAGCTCAACAAAAGATTGATTTTGATATAATGCAGAAAAATGTTAAAATGTGAAATTTAATGTGCTTTTCCTTTTAAGTAATTTTTGTTGAACATATTTTGTTCGGAATGTAAAGATTTAAATTGTATTGTGAATACGTAGAGGAGTGTGAAATGGAATTGGGATTTTCTTCAAATGAAAAATATGGTGGATTAAGATTAAAAGAGACATACGGTGTAAGAAATTGCAAAGATTAATTAAATACCATTTTCTTGTAATGTTTTAACCAATACAATTGTAATAATTAGGAAGTAAGTAATTTTTAGGTTGATCCACTTAAAAACCCTTTTAACATCGAACGATGGACTACGGGTATACCAGATGAGCTCTGATTCACTTTCGGGTTTTATTGAAGATAGAACTTCCCTAAACATGAGAATACCAAAAAGAGGAAGTTGTACGACGACCATGATCTCTTTAGAAGGCTGTGGTTACTGGACGAAAATGCCATTCTGAATCATGACATGTGTTTTTAATATAATAAAAGTTAAAATTGAAAATCTTCCTATTTCTAAATCACAATGACACCTGAAATGTGTTCCATGTATATCAAGAAAAACCCAGCAAGAAAAATGACTTGATTGGTGACTGGGTAATCATCTACATTATGACCTTTCGAGGACATATACTTATTCCACAATCTCGACCTATCCAGTAGTTAGTTTGGAATTACTGGTGCATCACCATAATTATCAAACATAACAGAGCGCACGAAGTAAAATAAGATTTGTGTCTGCCCAAAGTATAGTAATAATGATTTATGAAAAAATTGATTTATTTATTTCCTATTTCTGTATTATAATTTTAATTTGATTTTAAACCATACTATTCAATAAATAAAAATGTATCGTGATAAGCAAAAGTGACAATAAAAATTATAAATTTTTATTTATGTTTATCAAATGGTCCTGGATTTAAGTTATTTAACATGTGTTAGTCTTAACATTTAATGAACACTTGTGTTGTGACTTACATTTAATATTGTAATACTTTAAAATTATTTTTCACCAACAAATAATAAATAACAAATAAATTAATTTATAGTAAATAATAAAAAATGTTCCAATATTTCCAGGATATTTTCAATCAATGATTTTATTGACATCGTAATAATTTGTGATTTTTCTTTTAATTAATAAAAAACATCAATATATTTATTTTCACAGCGGTGTTTTAAATTGTAATTTTAAATTATCACCAGTGCTCAGCGATTGAAATTTTCAACTAATCCTCTTTCGAACTGTCAACATCGAAATAAATGGTAGAAAAATGATATGCGATGTAATGCCAACGATTTCTGAGGACGCTAATTCTCAGGTTATTTGAAATTGATATGTTTTTCAATATCAAAACTATAATATAATGTCACATTGCACAATTTTTATTTATCATTGAAAAATCGATTTTCTCCACCATTAATTTTTGCCTTTGTTTTCATTTTTGAAAGAGATTTGTAATTGACATCAAATTTTAAAACAGAATTATTTCTGAACGAATAAATTTTCTTTCTCGCTTTTATTGCGCCATGGAAAAGCAGAGAAACTGACATAATATAATTCATAATAAAGATTTCATAAACATGTGTATTGTATTTGACAGGGTGAGCGCGATTCTCAAATTAGCGTCGAAGGTACCAATGTTGAAGAGATGCTTTTGAGCATGCTCGACGAACGAGACCGGCTGATGGAAGGTTTGAGAGAGGTGCAGGAATATTTGATCGTTACTCAAAACAAGTTAGAAGAATGTGAAAAAGAAAAAACGTCTTTACAGAAACAAATGGCCGACACCATGCCCCAGGTAAGTTTGACTGAGTCGTGAAAAATATTCTGGATTTCGATATTTTCTCTTTTTTCCATTAGTTTTTGTTAGAATTTTATTTCATAACGTAAAAATGACCAAAAATAATATTGTTCCATAAAATAATAATATTCAATCATTAAATGATCAATATATAATATTTCTATATCATATTTCGCTGATATTTCAATCGATAACAAATCGTTCATATTTAATTAATGAGATATATTAATTTATTTAATAATATTCAAAAGGAAAAGTACTTTTTTTATTCGTCGTTTCATTATGAAATTAAAAGCGATTAATTATAAATAATTTTGTCAGAGAAGTGTCAGTGGCATAATAATAGAAATGTGAGGAATAATTAATGAAAACAGTGACAAATAACAATGGGATAACAATGAAGCCAAGACTTTATTATTTAACATAAATAATTATCATTATTATTAATGAAAATAAATATTTTATTGATTATTTTTAAAATAAAATTTGTTTTAATCCTTTTTTTCTTAATTGCATCTAATTAAATTTTATTTATTATCTTTTAATATAATTTTAATGGGAAATTTACTTTAAATAATTATTATTAGGAATAGTTACATTATTATATTTATTTTAGTAATAATATATTTTCTATTATCACTATTATTTTGATGATTTTCTTATAGATATTTTTCTTTTTTATTATCAACCAATATTTTTATTATTATATATATTATATTATTTATTATTATTATTATTATTGGCAATATTGAATTAATTTTAATATTAAATAATTTTTATTACTGTTATTGTTGATGAATTTATTATTATTTTTTATTATTATTTACCCATATACTTTAATTATTTTTTATTTAGATTAAATTGTTTTATTATTATTACTAATATTATTATTATTATTTTATATATTGTCAGTATATTTTTATAAAAATTATTGCACTTAATTTTATCCTAGATTATAATTATTATCATTATCACTATCATGTCAATAATATTATCTTTTTAATCATTATTTATCAATGTTTTTATAAAAATATTTATTTTCAATTAATTAATTTCCTTATTTTATTATTACCTTTATTGGTCAATATTATTTTTATGAGTATTAGATGAGTTGAAAATTTATTTTCGTACTTTATTAAAACCGTGCAACTTTTAAATCGATAATCTTTGCCAGTTTTCAGATTGAGTCATAGTTTCATGAATGAAAGATATTTTGAGTCTTTTGGTTAAACATTGAGCCGAATGCAAAATATTTAGTTATAAAAAGGCAGACAAATCATCACAAAGGATTAGAAAAAGATCACGATCATCCATATAATTGTTAATAAGTTTTTTTCGCAGTTTGTATATGTAGATTTTTTACAGATCCCGACCAATGGAATAGATAACACCTCTTTTTCCCATTTTTGTTTTTTAATTGTACAGGTCCTGGAGGGGCTTTTGGTGACTGGATCTTCTTGTAACTATCAGAAGTCTTGAATGTCCTCTCATCATTGAAAGAATGTCCAATTGGATGTTGACTATTGGCTTAATTAATGAAAAAATGAATAAATCTATTTCAGACATGGTATATAAATATTTTCATAAATGGCAAGCATTTAGATACCTAAGATACTTGTCATTATCAGGGTTTAATGATCCAAAGTACTCTATATTGATAAGATCACTCTTAACTAAGCAATGTGTTGCAATCCCCATTTCTGATGCTAAATTTGCTATTTTGACTGTTACGAGAATTATTGTTAGTGAAATTTAAATAATCGTCATACGAGACCTTAAAATCAATAATGAAAATTCAATCAATGGTAGTGATTCTAATTGTTAAGTCCGGTCAAATGGTGGATTGAAATCTAAAGGACTCTAATCCTTATCGATATCTAAATTATGTCCACATGAAAAGAAATCCTTATGTTTGGGAGTTGGATGACTTCGACAACTAGGGCAATGATTGAGAATTTGACTTTCCACTAGTGAGTTGCACGGTCTACTTTACTTCATCACAACAGGCTGTAAGGCAGATACACCATTATTTCCCAGCCAAACGCGTTCAATCTTTACCGGGACTTCAAAGATGTGTATGGTCTGTTATTTTCATGCTGGTACACAATGATCTACTAGCTTATCAAATTTTGGAAAACCTAAGAATTGTTATAAAGAATTTGGACTTTGAAATATCGGAATATTTCAACAAATCTTTTATTTTTCTATTTTAACATAAAACATTTAAGACATATAATCACTTTCAAATGGAAGCAACAGTCTTGGTGAATGATTTGAAGCACGAAAGTTTTGGTTTCCTCACATTCCTCTCTGACAAAAGAATTTTCATTCTGGACATAGAAGTTAACCGCCAAAATGACCGCTGAATCTCCCAACATGTTTCTGAAGCTCCAACTTCCATTTGTTCTAAAATTCCAGCTTTATTCGTGGTCCTAGGTGTGGTAAGCAGTGAAAGAGAGATAATTTAACTTAACTTTTCCA
The DNA here is from genome assembly GCA_037834085.1 of Bipalium vagum. Taxonomy (NCBI): domain Eukaryota; kingdom Metazoa; phylum Platyhelminthes; order Tricladida; family Geoplanidae; genus Bipalium; species Bipalium vagum. The sequence continues at coordinate 12,737 of JBBMKC010061554.1, read as the reverse complement.
TCGTGGTCTCAAATTGGTCTCAATATTTATATGAATTATTATGATTATAATTATAATTATAATTAAATTCTCGTTTTAATTTATTTTTATTTTAATTATAAAAATTTTTATTAAATTTATTCTATTATTATTTATTATTATCAATTTAACTAATAATATTTTTTATTATTTACTTTTCATTTTATAATAATTATTTTTATATTTATTAGTATTAATATAGTTAATTATCATTTTTATTTTTTTTATTATAATCAATTATTTAAAGTTTTAATGATTATTTTAAATTAATCATTATTGTTAATTAGTAGTATCAATTGTTATCTAAATCGATTTTCGTGGCTTTTCTGACATTCATATTCTTTCACATTCTTTTGTAAAATGTTTAAACGAATTTTTTTTTCATAGACAAAGATACAGAATCTTTTCTTTCATTGATTTTCTTAACAAACAATTTTCGGAAACTAAATTTCTTCTGTAGAGAATGTCACTAGTGTGAAGGCGGAAGTAAATTCTCACTGTTCTGTAAAACGGGGAACGTAAAAAATCAATAATTTCAAAAATCTAAATAACTAACGCTAACTTCTTGTTATTGATTTTTTTACATTCAAAAATCGAAATATTAATTTCTTACCAATTATTACGAAATGATTTATTGATTCGGACTCAGATTTTAATATCAATAATTTCCTTTTGTTTGACTTTTTGTCCACAGGATAAAATCCCAACTTTTCTCTCAAACAGCGAAACGAGTTTTTTAATGCCATTATTTCAATAAACAAAACATCATCACTGTCGCATTGTGCAATCGCTTATCTGCCCTTTCTTCTTTTGTCACTTTTAATAACACTCCATTGACAAGTGGTCCTCGGTTTTCTCTACGGTTTTACATCAATGTTTAGAAAATAATTAATTTTCTTCTTAATATTATTATACAATTTTTTTGTGGTTTATTTTGACTCAGTTTAATATCTTTGGAAAATGGGATATTTCCCGATTTTATTTTAGTTAGTGCAATGGACATGTAATTTCCTTATAGAGGTCTTTACTGTTCAGATTAACTGAGAGAAGGTCTAGAGATATATTGATTATCAAAATACGTTTTGGCAATGCATAAATTCCAGATTTAAAGAAATCTTTTTATATTGAATCAAAGAAGCACCTGATAGATTTTTCATGTGTTCTTAATTAGTAAAAATTGTCTCCGTAGAAATTGAGCCACAAATTGAAAATAATTGGAAATCTGCCAGTGTTTTGACAATACATAAGAAATAATGGAAATTGATGTTAGATTGACTGTGCAATAAATACATTGTAGTTTTGAAGCCTTTGGTGTTAATGGGCACGAAAGGAAAAAATATCCCATCTTACTATTTTGAAGTGCGAAAATTAATAAATTTCCAAAAATAAAGGAAATCAATTTTTTCAGTGAATAAAACGTATTGATTTAAGACATTTTTGAAAATTTAATTTAACTAATTAAAAACTTTAAAAAATTAAATAAAATTTTTGATTAATGACCAAGTCGATTTGACGTATAACTTATTATTTTTATTTATTATTATTATTATTATTGTGATTATTATATTTTATTATTGCTAATAATATTATTCTATTATTATATTAAAAATTCAAAATATTTTATAAAAGTTAAGTGAAATCATTCGGTGTCAATTAAAACAAAAGGCTATCATACCAAAAATGTCAGAAATGTAATATTAAATATGTTTATTTTGGTCTCATTGTGCCTAAGCGACCAAACCCTTACAAGCAAAAAAAATGTTCTCACATTTCATTAATTGTTTTTCGGTAAGCCAGTTGAAAAATTCAATATCATTGAATAAACATAGCCTATGTAAAAATGAAGGATCCATAGTACATAATAAGAAATTTAATAGATCCATTTAAATACCAATTAAATCTGACAATCACAAAATGATGCTGTTAGATCTGACAATCACTTTATCTAACCAATCATGTGATTGCCAGACTTAAACGATCCATATTTTTTGTTAACCTTTATCTTTTTCTGATGGAATACATTTTTATTTTCAAATAATTATAATTTCAATTTTATATTTAATCTCATTGTCATTTTTGTTTTAATATAATTAAATAATTTTAATAATAATAATTTTTTTATTAAATTTAGAATTTAGTAAATATATTTTTTAATTATTTTTAATTATTTATCATAATTTTTTTAATAAATATTTTAGCCAAAACTAAATAATAATTTTTATTTTATTTATTTATTTAATAATTTTTAAAATATAACTGGTTTAAAACTTTTAAAAAATTTTGTAACTAAATAAAAATTATTATCATTATATATTTATTATTATATATCAATGATACCACAAACGGATATCTGGATGGAGATTGATCCGATTTCTTTTATTTTTTTTAACATAAATTCCAAAAATTTTCATAATCTTATTTAAAATTTCGTTTAAATGCTCTTCATCAAATCAGTTGGTCGCCCAGAATTTATTTCGTCTTGTAGTGAAAATTTATCACCCTTAAATTTTCCAAAGCTGCCGCGCACTTATGATACCTTTACCATATAACTCACAGAGCCGCTTGATCAGCTTTACAACCACGACTGTAGGCAAAAAGCATCAGATGTCTGTAATGTACATCTTTATCAATAAATTCCATAGTTCAATTTAAAATATCCGCAAAGTAAATATTTTAAATTAGTTCAGTAAAACAAAATAATATACAATGGATAATTAGCTTTCAAAACATTCATAATACTTTGCTTAATGTAACCAGAATTGGAACAATAAACTCATTTGAAAAAAACGAGCAAACTTATGCAATCAATCTAATATTTATCATTTAATAAAATCTTAATTAAATTCTGTTTTTGATTGGTTTTAAAAAGGTATACATACTTTTAATACGATTATTATAATAAACACGGTTAACGTTTCTCCAATAACTAATTTTCTTGTTTCTCGATTCTGAGAATTATTTTTTGTCATTTATTCTAATAATTAAACTTATTATAAAAATGAAATGTGTTCAATAAATTTGAAATATGTAATCAATAAAAATGCAGTTTTCAATAAAAATTAAAGGGCTGTAATAATTAATAATTATTACTTTATAATTTTACAAAAGATATTTTATTTGATTTCAACTTTTTATTTTCCATTTTCTTGATTTTTTCCCGTTTTTCTCGAAAATCAAACCGATTCGGTTTAATTGAGAGATAATAATGATCATAAATATATACAGTGGTCTTTTCCATTTCATTCATCATTTTTCATCCCTAGAAGTCCAAAATAATCCATTCTGTCAAAAAAGTTGATTGTATCGCTCAGTCGAATCCGTAATCCATCGATCCCCACTATAAATTACATGTGTCAGTACTGCCGGCTGGTGGGGAGATTTTCAGATTTTCCTATTTTTTTCTTTAAATAAATATGATAATAATCATTTTACAAGATAAAATAAAATTTCATTTCACATGTAAATGTTATTTCAGTGTGAAATAAAAAAATTAACTTTTTTGATCGTGTCTGCTTAAAGTTTGAATATTAACATCGATATTTCACTTATATTAATTATCATTAATCAATTAATATTTTATAATTAAAATTGTTAATTATGAAAATTATTTCAACCTTTAAAAACGTTATTCATCAACATTTATCGAACTCTTAAAGATTTATTTTAAAAATTATAAATCATTATTACAAAATTAATAATGATAACATATTGATTATTTTTCCAATATTATAAATATAAAATAAATAACTAATAATATTAATTAGTTTATTAATTAATTTTAATACTATTATGATGATAATAAATCATTTGAATCTTCTAAAAAATTTAATGACCCATCACATAAATTTATTAATGTCTCAATCAATTTAACTTTGATAAAATATTGGAAAAATTATTTAATAATAATAATAATGTGAATTAAGTTGATATTAAAATAATAAATAAACTAATAATAATATTTAATTATCATTATTTAAATTAATAATTATTAAACCAATAAGAAAATCAATAAATAATAATCGAATATAAGAAATAATAAACGAAAATATTAAATAATTTTAATAAAAAAAAGTAAAAAAATAAATACTAAGACTAATAAGTTGATATTTATTGGCTTATTAAAGAAAATAATTAAAGAAAAATTATCAAGGAAAAATCTTAAATAATTATTAAATAAAATATTATTAATACTTTATATCTATGTACTCCAAAATTTCAAATAATTCCCCACTCCTCTATTTTTTCAAAAATTTCTGAACTAAAATAATTATTAAAAATCTTCAAATACGCGGCATAAATACCTTTAGATAATTAAGTGTGTGTTCGATTTGCCAATTTTACGTCAATAAATGTCAATTTTATTTTTATAATATCGTTGAAACATTTTTATATAGAAAAGTACAAAAGCGACATGAACAAGCAAAAGTAAAGAATTATAATTTATCATTGACTTAGTGGAAGTCTTTCTGAAATCGCAAAAACCAATAAAATTGACAAGAAGACGTTAAGAGCATGGATTAATACAAAGTATTAAATCCTTGAAACTAATTCTAACCGATACCGAATTATAGGCGGTAGAAGAAAAGTAAAGAAAAGAAAAGAAAGAATCGTTGATGAAAGATTGGAACGAAAGAAGTTACCAGAAAGTGGACAATAAAATGGACAAAAGAATGTTATTATAGTGAGTTGGTATATAGTTAAGATTTTAAAGCATCCTGTAGTTAGTTAAACGGGTTTAAACAGAGCAAGTCGTCAGCATTTAGAAAGGTAAAAAGAGTTTGCACTTCACCCGATGATGAAATTGTTCACAGGGGTTTCATTTATAATCTATGAATATGGAATTCCAATTGAAAACATTCATAATATGGATGAGACAGCAATATTTATTGATGAAGATGACAAAACCCGTGATGACAGTGTTGGCTCTGATAAAAGTGATGTTGTCAGTGGGAGAATGTCTAGATTCAGAATAAGAGGAATTTGTGCGGCGAGAAATTATTGCCAACTGTCATTTTTGAAACAAGTACTGAATCTATCAAGATCTTAAATGATGCTGTGCTACTATCCTCTGAAAGATCTTGAATTAATTTGAACCTGTTCGAATGTTGGATAAATTCAGTGTTTCCTACTGTATTAACATCATATAATACACTTTTGTGGTGTTCGACGGTGCTAAAAGTCAACTTTTAGAGAAAGTCAACCTTGAAAACTCATTTTCTTCAAACACTGGTAAAGGAAATTACCCGGGGCTACTTTTGTTTTCGATCAATGTATGAACCGAATTATCAACCAATCAATTATTGATTTTCGTTTCGTGATAATTATTATTTTTCATTAAAAAACGGATGTAAATGTCTCAAAATGTCAAATTAAAAATAAATTGATAATCAATAAATTAAATCAATAAAAAATCTTATTTGAAAAAGGTTTAGTTTTCATGATGGATAATCAAGAGGGAAACTTTGTCAGCGGGAAATACAAAAAATCCCCCACTTTTGATTGATTTAAACGAATATTGATTTAAATGTTGATTTAACGGTCGATTTGCACATCATTTCAACCAATCATATGAACACTGTCACCATACGCAGAAACACTCACGCTTTCACACGAGAGATAGGATGGTAGAATTTCTGACACATTCAACTGGAACATGTCTCGAACTAATCAAGTAGTTGAGAAAGAAACGGATTTCCTTGGTTGGTCTTTGTTAGTCTTTTTAACTAATTCCCTGACACTTTCACAGAATGTTCAAAACTGAGTCAAATAAAAAGTATTCGTTAAAAGTTCCTATCCTGAAATGAAAGATTTTCGAACCAGCAGTATAGAATAATCTAAGTTTATTTGTTTTTGTGAGGCATTGTTCCGTTTTAGTTTGCGATTCAATTGTCTGCTATTATTATACATCCTGAGCCAAGTTCAAAAATTTTAAAAGTAAAACAACTTACCTTTCGTACCTGTTGATTGGCGAACATTATTTCTGCGAAGACTTGTCTTTTGTCTGTTCTCCTTCAGTCATTTTTTATTGAAAAAAGTTTTCCGTTTCGATTATTTTGCTCTAATGACCTTTTTGTCTTAGTTTTCTTCCCTGAATTATTTAAAATGGTTACATTAGTGTAAGTGATTTAAAAGCTCTAATAAAATGTTGAAATATTACAGAAAAAATTTCATTGGTTGCTCCTATATTTTTATATTTTCACAATTCACCCTACTCTTTTAGCTCCTAATTATGATTAATTATTATTTTACGTAACTTTTTAATTATCTTATTATTATTATTATTATTATTATTATTATTATTATTATTATTATTAACAATTTTGATTATTATTTTTTTTATTATCAATAAATATTTTTTATACTATTATTATTGTTTTTAATTGCCACAGTATCCGTATTGTTTGAATTCATTAAATCAAAATTTAATGTAATAATTATTTATGAAAATTATTGAATATTTATTGAATTTAATATTTTAAACAAATCAATCATTTATTTTAATTATGAGATTAATTATAGATCTATTTTTAAAAATCTTTATTTTTGATATTTATTGAATTCTTTTTTTTAATTTGTTTAATTAAATTTATTAAATTTTTTTTGATGTTGTTTAATTTATTAGCTTAAAATTATAAATTTATAAAAATTTAGTTTTAAAATAATTATTTAAATTTAATTCTTACAAATATAATTGTAAGTTTTTAAATATAATAATAATATAATAATATATATTATTATTATTACTTTAATAATTGACAAAAAATAATCGAAATCCAATATAGTGTAAATAAATTCTTTCCAAACTGTGATAATATTAAAATAATATCAAAGAAATGGAAATAATTTTCTTCTCACTTCTGTCAAAAAATACATTGCGCAAAATTTTCTTTATTATTTCGGGGGGAAAATTGTAATTTATATTAATATAAATAATTAAATTTTCATTGTCAGAAAAAATCTGCAGAATATTTTTCCTTTTTATTTGGCTACGATAATGAAAGAAAAGAATTTATCATTAATCTCGATGATAATTGTATGGAATTAGGATATTTATGATGATGATCATCATTGATTTCGGGGAGAGAGCAGAGAGGAGCGGAGCGGTGAGCACAGATTATAGGGATGGCTTATTTCGTGATTGATTATTCAACAAATAAAACACAAGACGAAGGATAACGAAAACAAGAAACAATGCATTTTTTCATCTGACGATAAATGACACAGAAAATCTGATGAGGATTTCCCCCTAATTTTGTCATTGATTATTATCCGTGCTGAGATTTCTGTTCTGTCTTTTCTCTCTTTTATCTTTCTCATTTGTCATTTTAATTATTTTCCATTAACAATTATTTTGTTAATTTAAAAAGTATTGATTAATTTCTTTTTATTGATTAGAATTTTTATTATTGATTAAAAATCATTAAAAATGATTTTTTAAAATTTTAAATTTATTGCCCTGGTTGAAATCTTGAATTACTTTTGATTTGATAGGATATAAGTGATAAAAGAAAAAAAACGTTGAAAAATCCGGGCAGAAACTAATAATAAATAAATAAATAATAAATTAAATTCAAAGTTTAATTAAGTGAGGTGATTTTAAATTCCAATTAAATTCATTAAATGGACATCAATGTGGAAATATTGATTTAAAATAAACGGGTGTTTTAATAAATGAATAAAAATTTTATTAATCAATAATTAATTAATTTTTATTTAACGATCACATTTTGTGCCAATAGAAATATCGATTTAAAATAAATGATGATTTTTTCAAGGTACTTTAACACGAATTTCACGAGTGGCTTGAAACGTTATATTGATCGGAAGGAGAAAGAAATGGAGATGTAGATAAAAGGATTTTTTGACATACATGAGTGCTAAAATAAATATTTATCGCTTTTAAGCGATCCATCAAGTCGATATTTCCCATTTGATAAACATATCCCTGTGCATGTAAATATAAACATTAACCAATTACATGTTGCGCATGTTTATTTTTTCATCACAGTCTAATTAGATAAAATCGTCCATGCAACTTTTAATTATGGTTTTTTATTTAATTTATTATTAATTTCTTCTTGTTATAATTTGGTCGTAATGGAAAAAATATGGAAATTTAAGAGAATAGATTCTTTCGAAGTAATATTCCAAATGAAAAATTAATTAAACATTGGTGGTGGGGTTAAAATCGTTTTTCTAAATTAATATGACCAAGGAATATTTCTTTATCAAATTTGACCTAAACCACAAAGGTCTTGTTCAAGAAAATCTTTCGAATTTGAGTACAACACATTTTAATATTCCTAAAGATAATTGAGGACTGTTAATCTTTAATTTTTTCCCTTTCAGGGACAGCATAATTTTATTTATATCTAAATAGGACAATAACCATGGGCAATTTTGATGATAAGAGGCTTGATGATAGACAGACAATAATGGGATCAATATTTATCTTGTTGCACTTCAAATTGAATGGAAAATTGTAAATCAATCTGGAGATTATTGGAAATAAAAAAATCCATAAAAATAAACAAATGGATAATTTGGCTTCATTAAGGGACTTAATAAAAGATATGATCTAATAGGGAACAGTTACGAAAGTAATATCTTCACTTCGATTATATATTTTGCTAATGTACTTTAATAATAATAATAATAATAATAATAATAATAATAATAATAACAAAGAAAAGCGAATCTCTGCATATCTCAACACGATGATTAAGATTTTTTCTGTTAAACAGTGGGAAACAAAAACATCAAGCTTTGAGACAAGTCCAAGTGATTTCAAATGAGTATAGACTGATGAATTTGCATGGCTTAATGACTTTCCAATTTCCCGAGTTTTTCTTTTACTAACATCTTTATTTCCTCATCATCAGCCTCTAGTGGCCCTCCGTTATGTGGTTTTTCTTCAAGCTTAAATTTTCCCAAACGGGACCAAGAAAATCAAATTTGACATTGACGTATGCTAATACAATCTTCGCAATATAGGTCGAATAATTTTCGCTGGCTTTGTGCTGCAATTTTCCCTTCCGGTAATAATATTACAAAATATGTCTAAAATGGGTGTTTGGAATATTCATTTCAAACATGTCGCCTAAATAAATAATTTAATGAGTTAAAACAAATGAATCAATTTAACATACTTTATCCGTCAATTATTATAATACACATACATTTTATACCTTTTAAATGACCTAAGTGCTTTAAATTAAGATTTAAAGATAGGTATTAAAAAACGAAGTGACTTTCCGAACAACCTAATATTAGGATACATTTTACGCCTCATTTTTCAATGTAATAGGCTTTTACATTGACGCATTTTTCCACCGGTTGACCATTCCATTGAAGCCTATTTCAAAGAAATTGTGATCCTCTCCATGAGAAATTTCGCCAGGTTTTTCTTCATATCACCACTAGAAATAAATTTAAGTCCCCGCATATGTTTTTTGAACAACCAAAAATCATTTGATGCAAGTTCTGGACTTTATGTAGGATGATCCACTTAAACAAACCCATCTTTTATTAATGAGTCTTGTGTTTTCTTGAATAGATGAATAGGATCGTTTTATAGAGCAAAAGAAGTTTCTGTTGTATCGCTTGGGTCGATGTTTTTGGTTTCAAATATAAGATTACTTTAGAAATCCTAATTTAAGATTTCTTCAGTAAAGTCTAACTTCAAGATGGCATTTCTATCTCAAAAGAAGTTCAACATGACCCATTTGCGATGTGAAATTCCGTGACGCAAGATCTTAAATGGAAAATCATTTTCAAAACCCTATTCCTTTGACTCCCTTTTAGATTAAATAAGATGGATATTCAATGACGTCTCGTCTGCAGTTATTATATTCGATAAAATGATTGGTCAGACTGTATTCAGAAGACGAAGATTCTCTTCACAGGCTACTTTTCCATCTCAGCTGTTAAAAATTTCGGCACGAATGTGCTACATAACTTACGGATTCCCATTTGCTCTAAAAGAAGCAGGACAGTTCTTTTGCTTCCGTTTCGACTCTCAAAGAGCTTCGTTTGAGTAATTTTTCATTAAAAACTTTTCATTTTATTTAGTAATTTCTTCATTAATTTCGACAGGTCTTTCACTTTTGGTTGAATTTTTAAAAGAAGAAAAAGAGAAATTAAATAAATAATAAAATTAAATGAAAATTAAATTAAATAAAAACTGAAATTAAATAAAATTAAAATAAAATTAAATATTAAAATTAAATATTATTAAAATTATATATTATTAAAATTAAATATAATTAAAATAATATATAATTAAAATTAAATAAATAATACGAAATTAAAATATAGTAATTATAATAATATTATGATAATTATAAATAAACAATAGACAAAATAAAAAAAATTTCTATTAAAAAATTTAATTTAGTTAATTTTAAATAAATAATAAATTTTTAAGGAAATTAAATTTTTAAATTGAGAAAATTGAATAATTTATTTAACTTTAAATGAATTATTCTAAATGACGAATAAATTATAATTAAATATTAAAAGAAATAAATAAAAATCCAAAAAATAATGAAGAAAGAAAATTAAAAAAAAGAAAAAATTATATTAACCAATAAATATTAAGTAATAAATTCTAAAAACAAATCATAATAAGCAATTTCAAATATAAATTATAAATTCAACAAATAAAACGATTTAAAATATTAAAAATAATTAATAAAAATTATCAATAAATCATTAATAATAATAAAATGATAATTTTATGAGTATTGATTTGTTAATAAAATTGAAATTGATTATTAATTAATTTTGAAAAAAAATTATAAATAATAACGTTTAAGAAAATAAAAAAGAATTTTAAATATTAATAAATAATATTTCACGAATTAATTAAATATTTAAAAATTTAAATACAGAAAAATATTTTCGAAAAATAAAATTTTCTTAATTGATTAAAAATTATCAAACCCTTTAAGTCAGAAAATGCAACGTGATAACATCAAAAAAATCTTTTAATTCAAAACTTTTTGATCCATTCATCGGAGTTATTTTAAAATTTTGCCCTTTTTGTTTTTTTTGATTTTTTCCTGCTTTATTGATGTTCAACTGTGTCAGTGCAGAATCGTTCAGCTATTTTCTTTCAATATGATACACTTAATATAACTTTTTTACTAAGAACATATTATTATTGAACGTTTTTCACGAAGGAGGTTGCAGCTTTGACTAAGGAAGTTAATCAATTACGTCAATGTCTCGAACAGAGGGATGAGGAGATTTCTGATTTGAAAGCCGAAAGAAATAATACGAGGGTACTTTGAATATTTTTTCTTAATTTTTATTTCATTTATTATATATATATTTTTTTATAATTTGAAAATCTTAATATTAGGCTGGTTGGAATGTTTCCGTCGATTTATTTCATTAATAAAGTCACCCAGTTATTGTACTATATCATTCATAAAAGTTTCAATAATTTGATAAATGATTCAATAAAATAATCAATTTCTTTTAAAATCATTTAAAAACTTTATTTTAACTTCTTCAAATGCTCTATGAGTTTTGTCTCGGATCAAATTCCGCGGACACTACCCCAAATATTTGTGCAGTATATCCAAATGTTATATCTAAAAGGACAGTTCATTAATGATTTGTTCGCTTCTGATGGAATAATCTCTATCCTGATGATCTACCAAAGTCGGGTCATTCTGAAGAACTGGACAACGATGCTTTGAGACAATCGATTGTGAACTGAAGATGACGACTCGTTAGTTGGGACACATTCTTGGTAAACATTAAACAACAGATTTTATCTATTTGAGGTTTTTTGGAAGTTTTTCTGCAAACTGTTTGGGTTCCGCACAAAATATCTCAACAAAAACCTTTTGCAAATAATTGCTACCTCGTTTTCATTACTTTCCAGACAGAAATTGTGTCCATTTCTTGATCGTGTGGTGAGAAAATGATTATCCTTATCAATCCGAGCTAGAGATGTCAATGGATAAGCAAAGACCAAGTTCTGCAAACTACATCTAACTAAACCCAAAGAAAGTAATGTTGTATGTCTGGTTGGACATGAATATTAAAAGATGGGCCAAGCAGTTACCGCCGAAATATGATACCAATAATTAGATCATTTGAGGCAGTTATTGATTAAGAAACGACCGGCGCTGTTAAATAGAAAAGGAACCATACTCCATAGAGACTCCGCATGTGGTCGCATTCAGTCATTAGAAAATCACAGAATTTCGCTGGAAACTCCTTCCATACCCGCCATACAAACCTGACATTGATCCGTAGACTTTTATTTATTTAGATCAATGTAGTACTCCTGATATGACAGGATTTCAAGGACAAGAGTGCTGTCGACAAGGCATGGAAGATTTCTTTGAATCAGAAAAAGAGATGTTCTTCAGAGATGTCATTTAGTGTTTACCACAAAGATGGGAGAGGATCACTAATAATGAGACATTATTTTTTGAATAAACCTTAAAATAGAACTTTCATCTTGATTTTTAAATAATGAAAATAAATCGGCGGAAACATTCCCACCAACTCAAAAGTATTAAAATCAATATTAAAATCACGCTTAATGATATTATTGCTTATCAAAATCGATTGTTATTAAAACCAATTATTAAAATAATAATTATTTTTATTATTTTTATTTTTATTATTATTATTATTATTATTATTATTGTTATTATTATTATTATTATTATTATTATTATTATTATTATTATTAT
>JBBMKC010061449.1:0-17540 GCA_037834085.1 Bipalium vagum | reverse complement strand
ATAATAATAATAATAATAATAATAATAATAATAATAATAATAATAATAATAATAATAATAATAATAATAAAATGCCATTCTTTTTAAAGCAATGAGGAATGTGAAATAACCAGTGCTCTTTATGGAAATCAAAGAAATTTTCAAAATAAAATCAGCTTTGTGACCAATCATAATAAAACCTCACAATATCTGTTGCAGATTTAAATAAATGTCTGATCCTCAAAATCTTTACACTACTAAATATTTAATTTCTTATTTTTAGCAAAATTGGTGAATTTTTTAGTTAAAATTTCGTAAAGTGAGGATTACTTAAGGAATAATTAAACAAACCAAAAGACCTATGGAATTTTAAATAATATTAAACCAAATGTATAAATTTTAATATATGAATATGAATATAAATTTTAATAGTCTGACTTCTTCAGTAATAAGCTTATGGGTAAACTTTCACCAATGAGGAGTCCACCAAAAAGCATCTTGATTGGATTTTTGAAAATAAATCCCAGGAATTCTATGAAAGGGGAATAATTAAATTGGTAGAAAGATGAAGGGAGGTTATTGATAAAGATGGACTACACATCATTGATTGAGATTATTTTTATCAATAAAAATTTTTCTGTTTTTCTATCTTCTAAAAAACCGAAGGGACTTAAATACCAACCCAATATTATTATAAAGTCCGTTTTGAAAAATAAAAAATAAGCATTATTACGTACTATGAATGATTAAGTGTCCAATTTCGTAATCAGGGGTAAGTTTTGTATTAATTAATGCACATCAAATTTCATGCCTTGGTTTATGATCTTGATTTTTTCTTTTGACTCCTTTTTCTTGAGCTGTTTTGTAAGAAAGCCTCTACTCAATGGCGAGAGTCTTCACAGAAATATCAATTGGAAGGTAAATTTAAATTGATTTTCATTAAAAAAGGAAACTTTCACTGCTAAAGTAAATCATATTCATAAGCTGTGAAAACACATCTGTCACTTGTAACCTTACAATGCCAACGCTTAAATGTTTGGTTGACCAGGGTATGAAAACAAATTTTGTAGATTTTCACTAATTATTAATTAAATCTGAAAATGATTTTATTTCCTCAGATAGCTCTAATTGAAAGGCGAAGCTAATATAAAATAATTATCTCAATTAAGGTCAAGCCTGCTGGATCGACTTGTGCGGAAAAATGTGAATTTAATGTCAGTTTGAGAGCCCAATGTGTATATAAACCGAGTTTTATTTTATTGAACGGGTGAATGATTAAACGATTTTTGTTCTATGTTCCGTTTCGATTTCGATTTTTGTTTTCATCTGTAATATATATTTATAATTTTGATACATTTCTATTGCTTTTCAGTTTTCCGAAAAAATGATAAACACAGTCACCAAATCTTCATTCAACCACACTTTAGGTGGAACAGTTAAGGAGGCAGGGCCTTTGAAACCTCTTAATAGCACCCATCTTCCACCAACCCCAAATCCTGTGGCCATTTTGTGATTATCTCTTTCATTTGGAATTAGAAAAATATGATATTTTTTACCACTAGGTCGTCCTTTGGTGTTTGTGCTTTTCTGAAAATAATATTTAAAATAGAAAATTATTCTCTTTTATTTGCCAATGATCATTATATAATAAATAGAAAACTTGTGATTCCGTATCAGTATTATTAAAATAAATAAATAATTATTGACTTTTTTGGAAAGACTTTGTTAATGGGTTAAATGGTTTGATATTAGTTGATTATTTATAAATAATAATATTATTTCTGATATTGGGGATATTAATTTTAAGAAAATTGGTAAATTTTATGTTCAAAATGTCCACTAGAATGATAAGCAATTGAACCATCAAAATATAATGTGTCCAATAAATTCCCGGATTGGGACCACGAAAAATATACAGTGAATATAAAGCATTTATTTTTAAAATATTTTTCAAAATAGTCTCCTCCGGCAATTGCACCACCGCTTCTCACACAAAAGGAAATATTTTTTATAATCGTTTTTGGAAATAAGAATAACTCCGACTTCGATTTTTCTATGATATCATTTCTGGTATCACATCTTCTTTAAAGGGTCATCTTTAACTTTGAGAAAAGGAAAAAGTCGCACGGAGCCATATCTGAAGAATAAGGTGTCTGTGGAAGAATTTAGGTATTATTTTTAGTCAAAAGTTTTAAGATTGAATGTGCACAATGAGGCCAGAATTAGCATAATGTAGGACCCAATTACCTCTTTCCCATTTGCTGCTCTTTTCTGGCGAATAGAATCTTTTAATTGGCGTAAAATGCTCAGATACACTTTCTGGTTTATTTTAGTACCTTCTGGTAGATATTAATAGTAAACTAAACCCTGATTATCAATAAGGTTGATTATCAAAAGATTACAAGCAAAGCCTTGTTTTTTGATTTTTCATCCTTGCTTTTTTGGTTTTTCTTCATGTAGTGCTTTTCAAGTAAATGGCTTTTTGTTTCTGGATCATAGCCATAGACTTATGTATCGTCTTATAAGTCTTATACCGGTTTTGACATATATTGTTATCAATCTTCACTAACAGAAGAATTCTTAGGTATTACTAATAACTAATTCCTACTCATTACAACAAGCCTGTATGTGATAAAGGGTCAGCAGACTTAAAAGTTGCTATTGGTTAGTTGACTGCTAGATCAGGACTTCCGATGGTGATTGGAATAAATAGTGGACTACAAGCTGTATAAAAAGCTGAGAGGTAGCAGAAAACACTTAAATATGAGTCTACCTTTGATCGACTCACAGATGCTAAAGAATGTGTTAGTACTGGACATTTTTTTACTATTTTCCGTAAACTATTGAGAGTTAGTGAGAACTTAGATTATATTGAAATATTTAAAATTATCATCTACGATTTTACATTAAGAATTGAATACAATTTTTTTTAGTAATTTTACGACATTCGAAATAAAATTTGACCGTTCAATATCATTTATTTTCCTCACATAATGAAAAGGACATTATTAATATATTTAGAAATTTTAATAAAAAACAAAAAAGATTTTAGTAATGTTTATTTAAATAATGTACCAGTGTCTAAACAAAGTTTATCATTATCGATTTTATATGAAAATTCTCAAATATAATTT
Organism: Bipalium vagum; assembly: GCA_037834085.1. Classification (NCBI taxonomy): domain Eukaryota; kingdom Metazoa; phylum Platyhelminthes; order Tricladida; family Geoplanidae; genus Bipalium; species Bipalium vagum. The sequence continues at coordinate 14,427 of JBBMKC010061449.1, read as the reverse complement.
TCTACATGACTAAAATAATTTATTTCCTTTTTTCTCAATTTAATTGAATTCAAAAATGAATTATATATTTTGGATGTGAATTTCAGATTTATCTGGCGATACAAAGTGTTCACTGAGACTGATTTGAAATTGGATATTACATTTAATGATTGCTCCAGATTATTTTACCCTTTTAACTTTCATTAATAATAAACGATCCAGGTTTAATTATTTAACTTATAATAAATTCTACAGTATATCTTTCCTTGTTATCCACACAATCAATGCCACCGAAAATTGACAATTGTTCGACTAGTATTCGGACCTTTCGGTATTTATTTTTTTATTAAACGATTTAAGACGAAAGATTTAGTTCTATGACTAATAAAAGATTCAGCGGCATAGATCGAAAGTTCATGTTTTGATTTTTTTTCAAGATTTGGTCTTGGGATATAAGTTCCACAACTTATTAAGATTTACTTGTCAATGAAATCAGCCTTTTCGATAAGTGATTGGTATTCACTTTTCGGCATTTCATTTCAAAAAGTGTCAATGCTCCTTTCCATCAATCAAAGTCAATATTTTCATTTCTGGCTGAACAAAACATACCTATTCTTGAATGGTCTACAAATTCTCCTATGGGAATCATATAGAGAGTTTATGGCATTTCATAAAGAGCAAAATTAATACTTTTGGATCTTTGACTTCTGAAAAAATGTTGCCTACAATATATAATGTCTAGTATAATATTTTCACCTATATATAACGTAATCCCATGCTTCGGAGAGAAGCTGAAATGGTATCCAAGGAAATATTAATATTTTTCATAATGTTCTTCCCAAATATGTTTTTAATTGATAAAATAGTGAAACGATATATTTAAAAACTAAAAATTATTGCTCATTAATTTTTATTTTATAAATATTTAAATAAAATAAAATTATAAATATTACATAAAAAATACATTTACTAACTTCTGAAATTTTTTATATTACCATTACAATACAATAATACTCAAGAATGTTCTGCTTATTTCCTTTCACATATTCATTTGCAGTTCGCATTTATTATAATAATAAATTTATCAAAATAATATTTAATGAACTCAGATCATACTTTCTATTTCTCTGAATTTAATAACTTTATCGTTTGGAAAATTAGTAATTTTAACTTGGTCTTCATCTTATACGTGTAATTTATTTTAGAACTTGTTCAACTCAAGAGCGTCTTTATTTTTGAGTTCAATCTTTTACATACGGGCCTTTAAGCAAGTTGCCATAAATTTTCAGAGAACTTTCATAAAAAATGGCATCTAAGTATTTTATTTCAAAAAATAAAATACTTCAGGGTCCGCAAGGAGGAACCGATTTAGGATTAATGATCCTAAAAGGGGAGTTGACATTTCCCATTAATAAAATTGGTCTACGACTGATTAGTCGTCGAGCAAAATACTATATAAGGAGAAGGATTTCTCTATAAATTCGCCAAACAACAACTAATCAAGACGAAGGTTGTTACTTGATCGTTAATTGATTTCGAAGATGACGACTGTTACTTTATTTTGTAAACAAAGACGAAGAGAGAGAGATCCTGGTTGATACTGATTTCGAGACGAAGAGTGAATCAAAGTTTATTGGAGAAACGATAAGAAGCTGATTACCGCAAAGCATAAACTTCAAGTGTATTTTTTAATGCATTCAGTCCTGTGAGTGTGTTTGAGTTCCCCACCAGAAGGCTATTTCTGAGAAACTGTAAAGGCTAAACTAATAGTCCGGGAAGCTTAAACGAAGCTAGCCTGTAAGCTCGTTTATTTTATTTTCTTCTTGCATTATCTTAACAATTTTCTTTATTATTAATATAATTATTAATTAATTATTATTATAATCCGACTATTGAATCATTTAAGTTTTTATTTTGTTTTACTTGGTAAACCTTTTGTGCTTGATTGATAAAGACAATTGCAGACATTTCAGATCTTATTGTGATCCTTGAGTTTGACGATTTTTGTGTAATTGTTATCACTGTGATTTTGTGTAAAGTTTGTGTTATAAATACAAGTTTTGCTTTACTGATTGTTATTACTTTTGCACCACCTAAGAGTTGGAATCAGGTTTAACGTTTGATACACTAGTTAGTGAACATTATTACCAATCATTTAATGTCTATGATGTCTCTTTCTCCATAAATACAAGTAAGCCTCTAATTAGCGAACTCTATTTAACGATTCACTTCTTAATAACGAACGAATCTTAATACTCCAATCTACCCAAATGAAAAATTTCCTTTAATTAAGGAACCCTGTCTAAACGAACGAAAAAAGAAATTCAAGTATAACTAACACATTAAAATATTTGTTTAAATATTCGATTTTTAAAAATAATAAATTTTAATTTTAGAAAATTGTTGGGTCAGACATGGACACATCTCTGTTAACCTTTTTAAAATTTTTATTTTAAAGACCTCAAAAGGGTCTAGAATATTTATAATTTTTATAAATTAATTAATTAGGACCGCAAAAGGTCAGAAGTAAAATAATAATAATACTCAAAATAATAATTATAATTAAGTGTTACGACAAGATTCATAGTAATTCAATAGCGTAACAAAATAATGAATAACAACAATGCTTTAAAAAGAAGAATTTATTCTAAAGAAGACAAGAAAAAAGTTATTGAATTTAAAAATAGCAATCCGTAATATTCTTATCGCGAATGAGTAGAGAATTTGACATGCCTCTTGGTGTCATATCTGAGTCTCTCCAGACTACACATAATATTACTAAATGGTATAACCTCATGAACAAATCGAAACAAAAATATCCGAAATCTTTTTATCGTATTATTATTATTATTACAAAAATTCCAATCACAGATTTTTCGAATGGTTTTTGGCTTCAAATTTTTAAGGAAAAGACAGATAAAACATCTTTTGACAATTTCCAAATGATTTCATTTTTTGGTCTTCGGATTCAGGAAAAAGACAAATTTCAAAATCCAAAATAATAATAATAAAATCCAAACCTTGAGCATCAATGAATTATGAGTTAACATTTTTAAAATTTGGATACGTTTAAATAGGGCAATTTTACAAATATTGAGGATAAATACACAGTTTGAATGAAAGAAAAAATAAGACAAATTACAGTCATTATTTCTAGAAATATAAACGAGATATGACCAGATGACGTGAGACGTTCAAAGCTCTCTAAAAATTTCTGTTACAACAGGCGGTTGGTTTAATCTTTGGTATACCTTTTTTGATTAGACTTAAGTAGCGTTAAAAATCTTTGTTATGTAAATTGATTGAACGAAATAATGTACAATTCCAATGTTTTGACAAATTTATTATTTTTGTTAAATCTAAATTGGTTTTCGTTTATAAATTACATATATTATAAAATAAATGTTTTTTAGTTCTGGCCTATGATAAGATATTTTACCATCAACACTAATTTTCATAACTCATTTTGCTCAGAAAGATATCGAGTCCTATTTTATATATTTTGATCGTCTCTAATTTAATGAACATCAGTTCTTTCGTGTGACTTCATGTCTTGGTAGTGCTTATTTGATACGACCGGGTTCTTGAATTGTCAAATTAACATGACAAGTTCTACTTGTTGAGGCCTTTAATTTTCTCAATCTTCGATTCTACTATATATGGAAACAAGCTTTATTAAGCCTATTTTTCTTTTATTTATATCCAAACATACCCATCGGCTTTCGTTGCAAATTGTTCATTTTTCTTATTATCTATATTTGGTAAGCAAATCTTTTATTGTAAAATACCTTGAATGTGAAAGCGATATATTTTCAGAAAAGTTTAAGACGATCGTTTGTCATTGATATTTTCATATTATCTATTATCATCATCAACAGACTTGATAACTCATTACCGAAATATGAGCATTATTCAAACAAACACATTTGAATAAAAGACTATTTTAATTTACAGTCAATATTAAATTTTAAAACTTCGATTAAAAATATCCGACCAAACCTTCAGTCATTTCGAAAAATGGTTTTACAGTATTGACAAAATATTTTTTCATTTTTACATAATTTACTTCTTTTACTTTTTGATAATTTTATGTAAACTGTGATTTGTTATTGAAATACTGAAAATTAAGTTTTCAGAAATATTTCCATATCATTGTGCATAATAAAATATTACAGAATTGTAACTTTGAGAGTAAAATTACCTCAAATTCTCTAAAAACGCCTACAACTATAAACATTGGAGTTTGGAATAAATGTTAACATTTTCACCAAATTAAATATGCCAACATTTTGTTTACTTTACACATTGTGTATATTTATTTATGGGAATGTTATCATTGTGAAGGATCGTCACCACCGCCATTAGTGTGTAAGTGCACGTTTGACTTTGTTCACCTTATTCGATGTCTGATAAACTAAATGTTGTTGGAAATATAACTAACCTTAATATGTCAAATTTTATATAATCGGTATATATTATTATTATTAAATTACATATCTATAATATTATCATAATATTTTATTTTACAGATTTTCTCTCCAATAACCTGAAATTGTTTCCAGTTCTATTTCAACCGTTGGCAATTTTTACTCTTTGTTATTGACAGAAGTTTTTTAATAAGACAAATTAGTTCGACTTTATTGAATAAGTGAATCGAGAAAATTATATATAATGCGGTAATTATATATTTACAAATATTTATAATACAAAAAGTCATTGTACTGAATAAAATAAGCATTATTCTCAATCTTCGTTAAAATACATAAAACAGATCTCTTACATCAATACCCACATGACCCAAATGAGTTGAATCCATTTTAGCTCTGAACAGTTGTGAGGTGCAGAGTAATATACATTTCATGAAACATGGACAGTAAATATGAGAACTGAATGATTTATCATTTTTTCACTAAATAAATCTAGTTAAACATCCTTTAATATATTTTCTTCATCGTTTTTGAAAAGAAGACTTGGTACAGGAGAATAATTTTTTATATTATGATAAAAACTAATAAAAAGGAATTATTAATATAAAATTAAATTACTATCAAACTAATGGAATTAAACTTATTTTATAAACGCTGAAATTTAAAGGCATAGTGAAAATTTTAAATTCATTCTTCATTAAATTAAGTTAATAAAACAGATGCAGTCGTTGCCACTGTGAATTCAACATTTTCATTAGTTAATTCAAATTTTTTGAAATAATCAAAGTGACTTTATTTAATTATCGTCCACTTTTTTCTATTTATAAAATCTACACAATTATTGCACACATTTAATAATAGTTCAACCATTGTTCTTCTGATAAAATGTAATTAAAACGCTAATTACATGAAATAAGTCCACTTCTGAATTATGTTCAAAATTCTTCACTAAATTTTTTATTGTGAGAAGAGATTTTCAAAAGGGTTGAAAAATGGACTATAAATAGGTAGAAAGTATTTTCAATGAAGCTTCTTATTTCGTTACATTTGAAAAATGAAGCATTATCCATCCTTTTCCATTTCATTTTCCTCTCGCTTCTCAAACCAATATTTCCATATATTAAAACAATTTTGTACGATTAGAAAAAGCTTTGTGTAAAATCAATTCCCATATGTGTCTTCGCTGCAATAAATGTTTTATTTTTCGATTTTAAGCTTGGTACAATTTTATGGCTTTCTTCTCCACAATCGACCTTCCATATAAATTTTTCATTATATCTTTAAAAAACAGTTTCATCAGAAAAGAGAATGTTACTATTTTCATTTCGAATCTTAAGAAACTAACAAGCATACGACACTCACTTTTCTTTCATATCAACTGAAATGGATTTCAATGTTACTATTGATATTCTTTTGAAACTAAATCCGAAATTTTCTACTGGCCTCTCAATTGTAGAGAGACCCACATTAATAGCAATATTTTCGATTATTAAAATTTTAAATGCTTTCAAGGTTAAAGCACAGTTTTCTTCGACATCAGATTTGATAAATTTTATGTACGTATCATCCAATTTCATCGGTTTTTTCCCAGCTCGTTTACATTTTTAACCATATTTTCTTTACAATACTTTCGATAAATTCAACATATGGTCTGGTAATTCACATTGAATGAGAGAGCTGCTTGTTTTCTACTCACTGTGCAATCATCTAAAGCTTTTACGATACACCTTTTTTCATCATCAATTATTTTATATGGTCGTTTACTCTGTTTGGCTACTAAAACCGACATAGGATAACAATCTTGCAATTGAATGATCCATTCAGTAATATTATATTATATTATACATAATGATTTAATAATATATAATAAGAAATATTTATATTATATAATATATATATATATATAATATTATATAATATAATAATAATAATATATTATAATATTATATAATATATCTTTATGATAATTGATGTTTAAAGTTTATAGTATTTGAAATTTTTTTTAAAAATATATGAATTATTAAAAAAATTATGAATTCTCATTGACAAAGACTATTTTAAGAGCTAAAAATTAATTTCACAGATCTAATTTATTTTCAAAGTTAAAAGTTGATTTCACCGTTTCAGAAGTAATGATATCAGTGTAAAGGATAAAGAACGCCCAGGCCGTCCGTCAAAAATTGAAAACCATGATTTACAAAATTTTTTGCATGAAATTGCCTGTCAATCGCAAAAACAACTTGCCATAAGATTAGGTGTTACCCAGCAAGCAATAAGCGATCGCGCTTACATGATATGGGTAAGATTTTAAATGAAGGAAAATGGGTGTATCATCAACGGCACGTAAGAAAGTCGTCCATTAACTATTGAAAAGAGATATGAGCAAACGTACGAAAGCATAGGTTAACCTAAGTCAACCCTCAAAACAAATTGCAAGACCAGACCGCTTTGGAAAGAAAACAATGCTCTGTGTTTGGTGGGATCAACAAGGCCTGGTGTACCATGAGCTTCTCAAATCAGGTGAAAACCAAATATTCCAGCTGAATCAATCTTTAATAATTAAACGTTCAGAATGGGTCAATAAACATGGCCAAGTAATTCTTCTACACGACAACTCAATGACTCACACTTCTAAAGCAGTTAAAAGGATGTTAAAAGATATGAAATAGGAAGTACTCACCCACCCGCTGTATTTATCCGATCTTGGTCCTTCCGATTTTCACCTGTTCGTTCAATGACACAAGACTAACTGAGCAACACTTGAAATCACTCGAAGAAATTGGGTCTCTGGATGGTTCGCCTCAAAATCAGAAAAGTTTTTTGGAATGACATCCATAAATTGACTGAAAAATTGAAGAAATGTGTGGATAACAATAGCCATTATTTTTTATGTTTTTTTAGAAATTACCATGCTTCGGTTATTTAAAAAATTCCACATTATTTATTTGTACCCATTATATAAAGGTACGCAGTATTCTGCCTCTGTTTTTATTTTATGAAGCTACCATCTCAAAGATTCAGATGTTCAAAAGTGATAAGGAACATGATCATGACTTACCTCTGAATCAATTTTTTTGATTAGAGATGGTAAAAAGAAGGTCAATGGAATATGCAAATAAATTCAATAAAATTTCAAAATGCCCATCTATTACATATATACTTGGATAGTTGTTTGTAGATGGGTCAAAGAAAATAAAAAAGGTATTAGTAAGGCAACTGAAATGTTTATATGTTTCCATGTCTCGATAGGCACTTATAATATATTAGGTAAAAGTTCAAAACCAGAAGATTGGAGAACGATATGGAAGATTGAATTACCGAAAAAATACATCCAGGAAAAATAGATTTATGGTACTTGAAATTACCGGAATTGTTTTAAAAAGATGCAACGTAAATATTTATTTGGTATGGCCATTTATTTAAAATATGTTAAGTCACAATTAGAAGCTAAATGTAGTACAATTTGGGTAATAAAAAATTTGGCCGACCTCATCAAATAATAAAGCACTTATTATAGATTGAATAAAATTTTGATCACATTATTTAGCTTCTTCTAAGGTGCTTTTATTTTTATTATGGTACAAATTACCGTGACAATAATCTTTCTTACTGTGTTACTGTGAAAAAAAAATTATTTTACTCAACCTTTTTAATTGTTAAATATTAATTCTTTACTGTGAAAATAATCCTTTTATTATGAAAAAAATATGTTTTAATTTATAAATCATAGGCTTTTATAAAATATGAATAAGAAAAATATCTCAAGAAGCATTAGGTTCGCTATATTATTATTTTATGGTTTTGTTTTACAGTATCATATTTATTAATTATTACCAAAAATATTTATTTGAAAGATCTTTTTCTGCTAATCAAAATTACAGTAAAGTTTATAAAACATCATTTTATTTCATTTAAATCTAACAGTTTTGATATGTCATTTCAACTTGATCAATAATACTATTTCCATCCCCTTATTTTAATCAAAGTCAGAAAATTGCAAACGCTGTCCAGGAAATTTTTAATGGGTTCGCAATACTATATCCCGTCCTGGGTTATTGCAAAATATTGGTAACAGAAACCTTAAAGTCACTCTACATTAAATTTCAATAATGACCAATTTATCACAATCGTGAAAAACAACGATCTTCAACGCCTTCAAACTTGAAAGAAAATCTGGATGTGCCTAGTAAAACTGCTAATTAATTCCAAGAATATTTTAATTTCTTTTTTGAAAAAGAAACGCAAATCTATTGTTTATTTATATAAACCTATCTTCTATAAAGAAAATCAATATCAAATCAATAGAAATTCATTCAATAAATGATACTATTGATATTTTAAATTATTGAAATTAGCCTGGAAAAAAATGAAATCTTAGTTAAAATTGCGAAAGTACTACTTGTCGTACCAGGAACAAAAGTTTCTTTGGACGGATTATTTTCTATTTTGAAATGGATCCTATCAGATAGAAAAAATAAAATGGAAGATTTATTTCTTGAAGATTCTCTGTTATTAATTGCGCAGCACTACTCAGATAAAGATGGTAATTAAAATATTTTCTGTCTTGTAATATAATCAAATATAATATTAATATTTAATATTCTTTTGCTTTATATTTCCTATTTTTAATTATTTTATGTGATTTTTATTATATAAAACTTAAAATAATACATAAATATTTTACCGTAATGCAGTATTGGAAAAGCGTAATTATTTAAAGGTTTATTATACCGATAATAGTATCAATAACGGCATTTAATTTTGTATATAAAAAACCTCTAACGTTACATTTTTTACCGGTATGCCAACATTGGTATAAATAAATAATTGTTAGTATTTTTATTATCTCTTTCTCCTGGTACAAATGTTAAATCTGCACTCCAAATATCATCTTTATTATTAACTTTGAATTTTAAAATTTTTTTAGGTATTTTAAATTCTTTAAGAAGTTAAATTTCTAATTCTGTACTTTTTTCATTAAAAAAACTTTAGATTTTTCAAATAAATTTTCATTTCTATGAAACCACAGCCGACGAAGAATCTGAACAATTCAATCAGGGAGATAATCAGCACGTAGAAAAACTGACTGACCTTTCTGCTAGAGAACAGAAATCTACCGAAACTGAGGAGGAAGAAAATTACAACACCAACATCATTAGTGATAATATTAACAACCAAAACAATAATAATAATAATGATTATGATAATAATGATTATGATAATAATGATTATGATAATAATAATAATAATAATAATAATAATAATAATAATAATAATAATAATAATAATAATAGACTTACTCAAAATACCAGTGTAGATAATAACATTAAACCTAATAGCAATAAGAAGAGACCTAAAGCTAGTGAGCACCCAGTAACCGACACTATAGGAGAAATAGATTCTAATAATTTAAATAAAAACATAATTAAATATATTTTTATTATTAGGGCTGATGACTCAGACCTTTTTGATGGGTTATCATCACACTCCAACACCGATGGAGACAAAACATTCGGGAGTCCTGTAAAAGAGACGACAAATAACTCGGATACCGATGGGGGTGCTATAAAAAGTCCTTTTTTCGGTAGTCCCGTAAAAAGGACGAAAAGATCCTCTAAAACCTGTGGAGCGGTCAATGACGGAAATACTGGTAGTCAGAAAAGGTGGACGACTATAGGACAGGGTAATCTGGAAGATCATGTCAAAGATCCAAAGATCCTATCCGCTGGTAACCTATCTGGGATTTTTGAGGAGGATTTCGAAAAATCTTCTGACTTAATATCCGACGGATCGTCAAACTCCTCCTCTTGTGTGGACTATGGATTCATCGAATTCTTAGCCGGGGAAGGCGAGAACGACGTTGTGGCTAAAGCGATATCGAAACTTAAGCACTAAATGCACTAAAGAGTATCAAGTCAGGGCAAGAAAGAGCATTAATCATGATAAACACATGATTAATACTCATCAATTCACACCCAAGGCTGAGACAATGTATCAGTGCCTATGTGGGATGATCCTAAAGAGAGATGTGTTTTTTCATCATTTGGAATCGCATCAGAATGCATCCAAGCAAGCCATCTTCTTTTACTGCCCCATTACTAGAAATGGTAGTCACAGAAGAAGATAAGAATATGGAATGACTTGGAGGAAGGGTGATAGAGGTCTTCATCCGGGCAAATTTAGAGGATATTGACAATATCACCCATATTCAACCCGGACCGGCCACAGCTTAAATAAATAGCTGGGAGAATTCTATCGTCTATTCCCCTTTGCTAGTCTCTTTGACTGGCAGAAAATAGTCTGGCCTGTCCACTGGAATGCGGATCACTGATTGATTTTTCTGGCCGACAAATCTTCTTGTGTTGCATATCTGCTGGACCCCATGACAGGAAACTGTCATGAAAGTGAGTTGGGACTACTAGAGATATTGACGAAAGTCATAAAATATCTCAGTAATTCGCAACAAAATCTCAAACTGGAGCCCAGCATCTTCCAAAAAGTTTTGCCTCGGCAATTCAGAAATGGAGATTGCAGGTAAAAGAGAAGCAGGAAAAGCCGATTATGAAATCGCTAAATATAGGCAAGAAAACATACTCGATCCAATGTAAGTTCAATCAGAACACGAAGGAAGTATTTGAATCCTTTATGCCATCGGCATTTCCCTGATTTTTTCAGGGTCACCTTTTATTTATATAGATTAATTTTTGTAAGTTAAATTTTGCAAATTTTAATATTATTAGGAAAATTAATTTTTTTAGATTTAGAGAACGAAATAAGATCCTCTTTAGAGCCCAAAATCATGAGTGTTTATAAAGAAAATGTTTTTTTAAAAATCAGTCTTATATTGTTATTGTAATAATCATCGTATTGTCTTACGTAGTTCTGCCTGATTCTGTCTCATTGAAATTCCGATAATCTCACAATGGAAAACAGTCAACGGCAATTAATCAAATTGAATCCCGTGTTGCCACTGATTCCGTTCTGCGAGGATTTTCGAGTCATGGTTTTTATGGAATCAATCATTCTAAAAATGAAGCAGGAACGGAAATTATGCACAGCCTTGTAGAAAACCATGTCTATGAGCAGTTTACTTTGGTCGTACTATCATTTAAAAGATATAGCTTGTTAAGGAAAAGTCTTGAAATGCTAAATGAACTTCCCTATCTTCATTCAATTGTGATCTTTTTGAATGATCAAAATCTTCCGGAGATAGATTTCAAAATTACCCTAGTTACACATGGACATAAAAATGGTGAAAGGCGAACAGAATAAGCTGAATAACAGATATCTGTACTTGGACTGCAACTGGTTTGTACTGTAATTGATGTCGTAGAGGTTTTTTAAAGCCAAATGTATGCCATTATCAACATTTTTGAACCCTTAGTTCTGTGACATGCGAAAATTGAGTTCTTTCTAGTTGATATAAATGTCTTGTAGCATTTTTAATTTGTACATCTTCAAAAACCATTTTATCATTTTCAGTTTTAAAGATTTGGCACAAAATTGATATATTCAAAAATATTTTGATCCCACAAAAACGTGATACACTGATTTTCATTAAAAAAAATTGTCTTCAATTCATATATGGATGGAAATATCTAAAATGTAAAACTTTAACATTCTATTTCATATAATATTACCCAAATTACCATATTATTCATGTATTTTAAAATTAAATTTTAAAATTTTAAATTAATTAAATTAAGTTAATTAATTGATTTAAATAGTTATTTAAAACAAAAGTTTTTCAGGCACCTCAACTATAATAAATCCACTTTCAATGAAATTTGTAATTTAATCAATCACTTTAATCAATTCTTAACCTCTTATAATCTTAGAAAATCCTTAATGGCATAAATAAATTGATAAATAATTTATTCTTTAATCAACTCCAAAAATATTAATTACAACAATATTATAATGATGGTTAAAAGACTTAAATATACCAATAATACTTTACAGTAATTTTTATCTTTACTATCACAATATATATTATATTAAGTACTAATATCACTATTACATGTTATATAATATATCCAATTAATTTTAAAAAATCCTTTTTAGCTTATAATTAACAGTATTCTATCTCTATTATCATTATATATACTATATTAAGTACTACTATCACTATTATATAAATAATCATTAATTATTATCTTTAAATCTTCCTAAATAATGTTTTTAACTTATAAATATCTAATTAATAAAAGTAAAAATACTACTCTAAAGCTTTATTTATTTTCTTTCTTTCCTTTTTTTGATAATTTGTAAATATCTGAATATATTAAACACTTAAAATTATCAAGGCTCATGATAATTTTATACCGAGATCAATATATGTCATGAGTAGTTTGACTTTCCAAGGCTCATGGGACGAGAACTAGATTAAGTATGGAGATCTCCTGAACGGACCAAGGTAGATGAAACAATTCAATATCCACTGCTCACGGTATATTGGATGATATAGTCTTCCAAGGAATGTTCCTTATCCCTAACACTTATTGCCTGAGTAGCCTGAAATACTAAGGCTCAATATTATGAGAGCAAAAGGAAAATAAGGGTTAGGAAATATCGTGTTGTCTTATTTTCTACTGTATCGTATAATATCTTTTTATGGTATATTAATAATATTTAAATATAATAATATTTAAATTCGGTATAATCTTATTATTTCAAACAAATGACAGCTGAGGAATATAACTATTATGTTATAACATTATTATAATTTAAAATGATTAATTATAATAATAAAAAAATATATTTTATTATCAGTTTATTAATTAAATAATTTTAATTATCTATTTATTATTTATTTATGGCTACCGAATACGATTCTCACTTGATAAAAAGACAAGGTCAGATCAAAAATTTATTATGTAACTCAAATCGTTTGGAGAACCATGACACCCTTAACACGTCTCATCATTCGCAACAGAACTAGTGCAGATCACATATCTTGCATTATTACAAGAGATGTCGTTCCATAGTCCATTTGGGTACCGTATGCCTTCCAAGCAATGTTCGCCACCTCCATTTCCGTTACTTGGTTCTCCATTTTGAAAGTTTCTATGGTCGAATAACACGTTTCATAACAACGTTCAACATTTCAATAATACAGTACTTGTAAACGAAGTCCTTGCCATCACTGTACTGCCACCTGCCTTCTTTGACTCTGTCACTTCCGTCCATCCAATATTCTTTTATTTTCTTCTTAATTGCAAAATTGTACACGACCATCTAGACAGTGTTGGTGAAAGAACAATTTTTGATTAGCAAAATAATATTACATTTGACGCGGCATCCTTAACTTTAACGAGCTTCCACCCTTGATCCCTACAAAGCTTTTGAGCATTATCATAGTTGGCCTGGTTTGGCAAAAGATGAAGTTGACTCTCCACCAGAGATGCTGTTAAATGAACCGAAATTAGGGTTCGATCCAAAGCAAATGTCAGAAATCTTACCATTTAGTCTTTGGAAGACGTTCACTACCATCAACAAAGATAAGATCAATAGTCTCATGTTGCAAATGCTTTAAGTTAGGCTGATGACTGCTGTTCAATTTTCGTCTGTTTTTATAGAATTTTAGTCTTCATGTTGGAGCCTTGAGGCATTCCTCGAGACCCTTCACTTTGTCATGGCACAGCTGTTGGGCTTCTCAGTATGCCTTTTTCAATGGGTTTCATTTTTCAATTGATTTTCTTTTAATATTTTTAAAATTTTTATATTCTATTATTAATATCACTAATATTAAAGAATAATAATAATAATAATAATAATAATAGTAATAATAATAGTAATAATAATAATAATAGTAATAATAATAATAATAGTAATAATAATAATAAGACGATATTACTACTAATAATAACATAAATTAAAACTTTTAAAATGAAGATTAAAATAATTCTAAAAAAGCAATATATCAAAATTAAGATAATTAGAACTGTGGAGACTCCAGAAAAAGAAAACAAAAACTTCTTAAACTGAGATTTGAATTTTAATGAAAACATTTTGTGGTTAA
>JBBMKC010061338.1:0-17542 GCA_037834085.1 Bipalium vagum | reverse complement strand
AACCATTTATTATTTTTTTACTTTTTCACTGATGAGAAATTATTTTTTGATTTTTAGTAAAAATAACGTGAGAAAATGCGTTTTTATACATTAATTTAAAAAAATGGAAAATTGAAAAATAAATTTTATTAAAAGTACAATTATTTTTCTTAATGTTTGTTTCATTTTATGAATCTTTTCCGTTCACATATGGAAAATGAAGTTGGACTCGTTGACATTTTCCTCGATGATGCTGATTATCTATTGGGGTCAGACGATGGTACATTATTGCCCACAAAGTCGTTGTTGTCAGAATTATTTACAAGAGGTGTCAATTGGTTATGGATTGGACAGTGGAGCAATGAAAGAAAATTCATACTTTGATCGGATTCAGCGTAACGATTAACAAATTCATTGTAGCAATTGCAATTATGATCGTTATCTTCGTGTTTATTTGTTCTGTTGGAACTGAAGTAGAAAAACGTATTATTGTTGTCCTCTTCCATCAGAGGTTGGAAAATATAATTTGACAGCTGTTGAGAAGTCAATTTGTCCGGTTTGGCTGAAAAATAAGGAAAATGAAAATGTTTTTTCGACAAAAATTGTACGGTATTTTTATTTTGAATGTGAATATGAAATATAATGGGAAATAAATAAATAAAATAAATAAATAAAATAAATAAAATAAATAAATAAAATAAATAAATAAATAAAATAAATAAATAAATAAAATAAATAAATAAAATAAATAAATAAAATAAATAAATAAAATAAATAAATAAAATAAATAAATAAAATAAAAAATAAATCAAGTTATTGAGATTAATAATTGAAATAATTTAAAAATTAGCTTATTTATATATTTTTTGAATATTATTATTCATTATTTTTTTATGTGGTGAAACTCTAGAAGTCAGAAAATTCATCATTATTTTTCCTGATAATTATTATTAAATATAATAATTAATAATATTATATTTTCATCTTTTACATATTACATGTATATATTTTTTTCGTAAAATAATATACATTTTTTATATATGTTTTTATCTACATTTCGGAGAACATCAATATATAAAAAATTATATAAACCAAAATCAAGATTTCATTTAAAATGGTTTATTCATTAAAATAATATTTTTTGAATACTCAATGGCTTGGAAACCTAATTTGTCTTTTTCTCCTGAATGGATTTTTTAATCAATGTGAGTATATATCATACCATACTATGTAAGAATACTGAACCACTTTACAAACTAGTACATATTTTTTAATAATTTATATTTTAAGGATTTTCTTTTTTAAATTATTTATCATCGTTTTTATTTTTTAAATATTAATTAAGCAATAGTTTAATTTTATATAAATCTAGTTTAGCACAAGTGTATTGTTTTCTAAACTAATCATAATAACTTTCAGACAATATTTTTTAGATAAAATTATTATTAATCTGGCTTCACTTAGTTTTGTGAGGTATCCTATTAAGAAGTAAATCGTAACCTATTTTGAGTAAATGACTCTCTTGAAATGTGTGATATCTTTAGTCTTTCTAACCACTTTAACCGTTCGGTATGAATTTTCATTGATTATTGTTTTGGCTTAATCTCGCTAGGACGACTGGAGAAATGTGACAAGTTTACATTAAAAGTTCCAGGTTTGTATTTCGAAAACCATTCCTGACGCTCAATATCTGTTTGTAAATCATAAATATCGATGACAATTTTTGTAAGCATTAGCAGCTTGCTTACCCTTCTTAAAGTACAATGTGTATCAAAAAAGTGTATACAAACTTTAAATATTAATCACTAAGTAATTATAACTCCTTATTACTTGTTTTATAGTTTGTTTAAATACTCCAATAACTGGTAATAAATGACTGCTATTTTAAATCTATAAATTTATTCTTAAAGGTTGAATCATGAAAGGTAGGTTGAACTGTAAGCAGCGACAATTTATTATTAAAAATTACTTCAAGTTTGAAAACATAAAAGGGGTACAGACCTTGTTCAGAAAGAAGTTCAGATAGATCATCTAACAAGACTGACAATCAGTTGAATAAAGGATAAATTCAAAAAAATGGAACTATTATTAATGTCAAAAAGAACTGTTCTGGAAGACGGAGAATATCGACAACTACCACAAAGGAAAAAAGAATACTAGAATTATTTAACCGACGTCCACAAACCTCTGTGGGACAAGGAAGTCTTGAGCTAGGAATCTCAAAAGATTCTCTTCACACATTGTATTCAATTTTGAAATAAAATGCATTTCATTAAACGTCTGATTTATAACTATTTTAAGTGTCTACATTTTTTGAGACACCCTGTAATACAAAGAAATATAATTGAGATTAACATAAATATCTTTCATATTAATTTATTTAAATATTCGATAAAAAATAAAATATTTAAACAAAACATATTTTGTGATGCATAAATGAAAATTATTAAAACTACCTTTTCAAACTATGAAAAACAGTTTAATTTCTGTCTTAAAAACCTGCGGAATTATTTGCCAAGTCAGGTTATCAGAAAAGAAAAAAGAATAGTTAGGATTTTTATTTCTGATTTAATTGAAAAGAAAACAAAAAGGTACATCTTCATTATCAAAAAATTAATCACATGATTAAGTTAAATAAATTCCTCTAAAAATACATAGCAAAAACCTTAAAATTTAAATATAAATTCTATCACATAAAACGTCTTTAACTATCCATTTTAATTGCGATAATGAGAATATACACAATGGGTCATTACTCTTCTAAATATTGGTTTGGATTTCAGTATTCTTATAAATTTTGATTAAAACCTTTTTGGTTATCCAGAAGGTTTGGAATGAATTTAGAATAGGGCAGAAGTGACTATAATTGGGAATTTTCCAGGAAAATTCAATTTAAATCATAAATGATGATAATTATCTTTATAATTAAAGAACATTGGTAGTCAGGTCTGTTATGACATAAATATAGAAAATTCAAAGATAACTAAAAGGTTATAACTAAAATCTATGATTCAATGTGATAATAACCACCAGGAAAGGAGCTACATGACGAATCTCTTGAATTTCCGAGAAAATCCTGAGAAAATTATAATTAGAAAGCTCAGTTATCTTACACCATTCTGATATCATAAGATATAAAATAAAACGAAAAATATACCGAGCTTTGAGCGGACAGATTAAAATTCATTATTTGTTACTTCTTTTGGTCTAAAATTAGCCTGGAAGCAAATGAGCTTGAAAATTTCATTTACATAATCTCGCAGAATGCATATTGTAAGATCAGATATATAAGATCAGAAAACTGAACGTTATGCGGTTACCAGATTTCATTGATATTCACGTTTAGTAGACCTATATGAAAATGGGTGAGGTTGAAAATCTATTCTTTTAGAAAAATGAGAAGAAACATTGTTGAAAAAAAATACCACGAAAATTAATAAAGATCTTTTTATGACCTAGAAGAGTTAACATTTCTGAGATTGAATTTTAAAAATTCCTAGTTAGATCTAAGGCATGACTTTTGTTTCTTAGGATTAAGAAAAAGGTTCGGCATTGGAAAGTTCCATCATGGCATCTATCTTTCATAAAGACTCTAAGTTATCTGTGATTTAAGCATACTTGATTATAAAACGGAAGGCTTTTATTTACTCAATTTATTTACTATGTTTATCAATTAAATATTTATTAAAAATTAAAATATTCATTAATTCATTATCTAAAGAAAAGTTTCATTAATTTCCAATAGAAATATGTTGTGAAATACAGTTTATTTATATTTCTCATATTTAAGCTCTGTACAAGATTATTTGATAAATCCTAGATTTTTAATTAAGTTAAGTTAAATCAAATTTACGACCTCAAATAAAATAAACTTTTATTTCTTATAAAAAAATCATTTGTGCATTAAAGAGAAAATTTTAAAAAATAAAATGGATATTTTAAATATTTCAAAGTTTATTTGATCAAATACTTTTATTTTAAAATAATAATTTAATTAAAAATAAATTATAATTATTACTTACTTAAAATGTATATATTAGTTTATGGATAAGTTCTGTATAATTTTCAACTACTAAATTCAAATGTAAATTTTATTGAAATAATTATTAATCTGAAATCGATTAAATATTATCCAGGTTTGTTTGGTGATAATTTAATTGTATATCTGGGAAAAGATAATTATGCAATATTTATATTTAGGTTTTCTTAAAAGGTCAATTATAAAATATGAAATAAAATTTCACTATTGAAAATTATAAAAAATAGCTTTTTGGTTCTAAAACATTTCCTAATCAAAATTTAGTTTTGACTTAAAATATAAGGATGTGTAAAATGTAAGTAACAGATTTTAAAATGTGATATTGTTAAGATATACTTGATATAACTGAAATTTTTGACACAATGAAATAAATTAAAATTAATATTTCTCAACAGGACATTCATAAACACTAATACGTGTACAATGAGGTAATCGATAATATCAAGAACTCAGCATTTTAAAATTTCTTTTATGTATTTGCATATGTCAAGCCTGTTAGACTCTTTGGTCTTCTTGTATAAACATTTGACTTTAGATATCCCCAATGAAAGAAAGATCTGATGATCACACAGCCCAATAGACTAGTCCTGCTTTCTCAATCCACTTTCCATGAAAAACGTTGTTCAAAAATTTCTAACTTCAAGCTACGAATCCATCCTGTTGTAAAAATAATTTTTTATCTTATTCTCTGACAAAGTTCTCCATTGTTTTCCATTTCAACTTTCTTAAATGTTGTCTCATTGAAATTAATGATTTCATTGACATTACTTCGATTGACATTACGCAATTATATTATTTTATTAAAACAATTAAAAACTTAAACAAAATTTAACATATCATATTTTGTTATAAAATAAAATTTGTTGCAAAAAATTAAAAAATATTTTTTGACGTTTTAAAATTTGTTTCTTATTTATTTTGGATTTTTTATAATATTTTTCTTTATTTTTAATGTATTTTTTTGTCTGTTATATTATTAAGTTGTCAAATTATTTCCCGTTTTTTATATTAATTAATATAATCACCAATTTAAATCAGTTGCCAAAGTTAACCATGTAATGATGAACCAATTTCCTACAAAAATTGTAAAATTTAATTACATTTGACTACTCAGAATTTCATTATTTATCTATTCACTGTTCTTTTTCAGAAGATAAAAGTACATTATGATAATTACGAAGTAATTACATGGTTCTTGAACCAATATTTCGACGGAACTTTGATAATAATTTTATAGAAAATTTTATCTCATAAGCCCTTTTCACGAGACCTAACACGAATTGATTTTCACATGGCTAGTGGTTTTTGTATGGTACTTCCAAACCTTGTAAAAACGCCTGCTGGATATGTTTCAAGAAATTTTTTCGTTGCCTTGTTATGGAAGATGAAGCTATTTGATTAAAAATTGATGTAAAATTAATTATCACTATTAGGTTTGAATCAAAATTCTCGCACAATACATTTATTAGACATGATTTCAAAGGAAAATATAACAAAAATGCAAAAAAAATAAAACATAATATTGGATTGTTCAATACGTCAGTGTATTTTTATTGCACAGTTTAGGCTCATTTATTTAATATAAGAAAATCAACATTAATCTATTATATATACCCCATTTTGATCAATCACCATCTGTCATCTCTGTTCTAGCTTCATTATTCTTGGCAGATAGAAGTCTCCATTTTTACTCTGAAAAGAGTACATTTTCAGGGACTGAAACTAATGGAAATTAGGGGGCGCAAGGCCTGTACTATAGGGTGGATTTTGCAAAATATCCCATCAAAGTTCGACCATTTTTGGGGGAATGATCAAACTCATTTGTGGTCTTGCGTTAGGATGGTGATAGACCACTCCTTTCAAATTACCAGCTCAGAACGTTTCTGTTGGATAGAATCTCTTAATCTCATTTCAAAGTTTTTGATTCCACCAAAAAGACGATAAGTTTAAAAATGAGGGTCAAGCTGTACTTATGTTTTTGTTTTTTATGTAAATAGACAATTAATTGTGAATTATGATGTATAATTAAATTGTATTGATACGAAAAAACGAAAACTATTAAAACTACTAAAAATAACTCCCTGGCTTATTGATCAACCCAATATTTTATGTAACTACCAGTTAGCCTTTGAATAAAGGTTTGTTTTCTTAATCTCAAACTTAGGGAATCAAACCAATCACCTTACACGCGGGTTCCGAAATTAGGTATTTTATTGTCTCACTTTTATTTGTTGTTTTACATTAAAATATTAAATTAAGTAATAATTAAGTAATTAAAATATTTATATTCATTCCTTAATTTAGATAACTCAAGAGATTATTTAATATAAGTATATATTTAAAAGATTTTTTAGTTAATTATTAATTTTTCAAAAAAATAATGGAGAAGAAAAAGCCTGTGTTTTGCTAAGTCCCATTAGTTATGGATTTTATAAATAATATTTTATGAAAGCTCTCTTTTGAATCAAGAAATATTATATTATTTAATTACATATTTCCATTTAACTAACAGGTCGTTGTAATTTAAATAAAAAATATTATTTCATGGCAGCTAATTATTTTTGTATTCTTTAAGCAAAAATTCCCCATGGATGTTGGTTTAATATTTTAAAAATATTTTATATTGATTGTGCGAATTCTGAAAAATATAATCTAAACAGAATTAATTGTTGTATATGTTGAATATGTTGGAAAAAAATTAAAAAATAAATTACAAAGAGAAAAAATTCAGAGATCCAAATATTTTTAAAAAATCAATATAATTTTAAAAAATTTATAATAAGCACTAATAATATTATTAAAAAATTTTATTTGCCAGATTTTGCTGTTGAAAGATGTCATAGCTTTGGAGGGTCAATTTTTAAGAACTTAATAATCAAAAATATTTTAAAAATTTAAACAATTAAAAAATTGATTAAGGTAAAATGACCTTGTTAGCCAAATTCGATGAAAAGAATAATTTAAAAACATAATTTATTTAATTTTTATTTTAATTTTAAAAAGATGAATCTTTCGAATGGCCCACAAGCACCATTTTCCACTACATAACTTTTCCGTTCACCAGAAATTTGATACATTTATCTCCTGAAAAGACTTCTCAAAATCAACCAAGGTTTAATATAAAAAGGTCTATGTCGCACTGGTCTTTCATTTTTTCCAAACGAAATCTATTGTTACAGATATAAAATCATAAAACAATCTCTTCAAAATGAAACTTTAATTTTACTAAGTTGTTCTTATTTTTAAATAAATCTAAGGTTCAGAAACATTGTCTTTTCTATATATTGTGGAGACAATCACAACTGACTAAAAAACCCCCTTACAAAGGTGAAATTGGTTTATAGGGCCAAAGCGAAGAAAGTCATTGACAAGAATCCAAACCAATGACTGAGGCAAACAGAAATAATTGACCTTTAAAATGATTAATCGAAGATCTTGACCAGTGATCCATGCAAGAACCAATTTTATATGATCAACATATTTTGGTATGCTTGTAATACATCTCTTATTTTGATTGTATCTTTCTTCACTTCCAAATGCTTTAAGAAAACATAGATAACAATAGAAATAACAGTTATAAAAATTAATAAATAATTAATTAAAATAATAAATCTCAATTAATTAACTTTCTATTAATGAATAATAAAAAATAGAAAAAATAATTTCTTTTCTGTTAATAAATTGTGAATAACTTTGTAAAGATGTTACTATATAAAACACTTGTTACTAAATATTTTTATATAAAAATTCAAGCTCCATAAAAGGAGGGCAGTTCATCAATACATCCAAAACTAAAATACACACCAAACGAAATAAAAATAATAAATGAGAAAGATTCCAACCTTTCAAAGATCACAGGGATTTTCAAATTTGAAAACAAAGTCTGGCATTAAATGATTCAACTCTGGGAAGAGCCATACAATATATATTTTATTGAACTTTAGGTCATCAAAGAATTGATCGTTGTGCGTTATTGATCAAATTGAGTATTGAACCCAAATAATTTTTTCATAATATTTATCAAGAAAATCATAATTTAAGTAATAAATCATTAAACCTTAAAATGGCGGCAAGCTCATTTTGATAGTAATAAAGTAAATCCTTCTTCTTTTGTCATTAATTTATCATAAATTCCTTTTAATTTATCAGGGGATTCTAATTTTTATTAAATTATCAAAATCAATTGATAATTACCTCCAAGCTGTAAGGTTAACAATTGACATTAAACACAAAGTCTTTTTCTTTACTATTCCAGGTTTATTTAAAATTCATACTTTTTTACGTTGCTCCAATTTCCTATTTTCAACACCATTAGGTGCAGAAGAGTCTTTCCTAAGACCATTCTGGGCTTCCTTGAGTCGTTAAAGTTTCTGATAGTTTAAAATAAAAATAAAAATAAAGGTAAAAGTAAGAAGACTGTGGAAATACACAGTTAAAGCTTTGTAAACCGATTCCTTTTAATTGCTTGTGAAAAAATATTTGTAAATAATAAAATAATATTTTTGTAAAACCGCAACCTTTGTAAATTTTGCTTAGGTTTGTTTGTGTTGGGTAATTAGAATTTTGAGAGAAGTACTCCACTTGGTCTTTAATTAATCAACAATAAAGTTCTTGGTCATTTAATTTATAATTGCTTCTGCAACATCACATTAAAAGAGGGACAGTATTGATTTGGTTATCAAATTTTAACTACTGTTCTACTTAGATCCTGAAAGGAAAATTGATGAGAAAAAATATAGAATTGAAAATGTTTGAGAAACCCTGTCTAAAGTCATTATCACAAAATATCTTAATATAATTATCTTTCAAAGATTTTGAAGTTGTAAAACCAGATTATCCACTCATTTGAATATAATTGGAGGTCTTTTAACAATCTTCCTTGGAATTCGTAATATTTCTGCTTGTATCAAAATTCTGACATTTTATTTCTTAATTCTCTTTGGTTTTACTATTTTTAATTACAAGGTGTTTCAAAACAAATCAGACAAACTTCAAAACATTATATAAGCACTTTGTTTTACTACATGAATAATGTTTTTTATGTCAGCGTAATATACGAATTCCAATCTAATGAATGTATATTGATTAATTTCAATTGATTTCTTAATATTTTTGTTAATAGATGACAAATGAGCGATCTGATATTTTGGCAATGTATAGAAGGGGAAAACATTAAATTCAAATTGCTTGATATCTCAAGGTACCTAAACCGAAGGTTTATGTAATCGCGCGGCACAAGGAACTAGGTCATCACGGTCACAATTTAAACAATTTGAATTTGTGGAAATTTTTTATTGAAATACAAAATACCAAGATAAACTTTAATTTTAAAAAATATACAATTTTTTAATAATTTTATAAACTAGAATATTATTTATTATTATTATTATTATTTTATTATTATTATTTTATTATTATTATTTTTGTTATTGTTATTATTTAAAAAGCAGTCAAAATTATTTTATTAAATATAATAAAAAAAATTTATTATTTTTTTTTAAAAATCAAAATTATTATATTACGTATAAATTTTATTATTATTATTTTTTTTTATTATTATTATTATCATTATTATCATACAAAAAACAATCAAAAGTATTTTTATATAATTACTTGAACTTTATTATAATTTAATATTGTCTTTCAATAATTAATAAACGCAATTAACGTAGAGAACTTTATAATTACCGAACGAATAATTATATTTAGACATTTAATTTATTAATGAATTGTATTCTTAGAAAAAAACATTTATTATATTTAAAAAAAAATAAAGAGTTTTCAATAAATATTTTATTCATATTAGAAATAAAATTGTAACAATAAATATATTTTTTTATTTATTTTTACAATTTGCGTTTCCTCAAAAAATTTCTAATACATTAATGTATTTCAGACATTTTTCTTCCTTTATCTTTTAATTGAATATAATTTTTGTTATGATTATTAAGCAAAATTATAATTAATTAAATTGAATTCATACTAATTAGTTTTCCATGACAATTGTGGTAATGCATCAAAAATTAAAGAAAGCGAAATGTTACATTAGTATAATGATGAAAAGAATGCCGAAAAGTATTTTAATTGTCGACCTAAACATACCAATTATTTCGGCACAAATAATAATAATAAATATTATATTTAGTTTGGGTTTTTATGTTTCTCTGAGTAGAAAACCTGATTACCGATCACGGATCATATTGCTAGTATAAATATTCATAAAATAATACAATTTTCAGATCATCACTCAACGGGAATAATAAATTCACAAAATAGAAATTCATAAGAATATTCCTAGGGATTTTCACAAAGCTTGTCATTCTCAGGTTATAATTTTTGCATATAACTATTCGTAGATAAAACTCATTCGGTTTTTCGCAAATATTATTATTGCTCAAAGAGAAAAATATAATAGAAAACGAAAATTAAAACAAATTCAATTATTAAAATTCTTCACAAAAAAGTCTGTGGTCACTTGAAAATAATTGAAATTTTAATTAAAAATTGATTTTGGTAAACCCAAATAAAGTACTATTAATAAGAAAATATTACGAAAGATATACTACAGAGTATGATATTACCAACCATATTCTTCAGAATGTTTACTGGATTTCTATGATCATCTCTGAACTTTTAAGAGCGTTTATTGACATGACGAGGAATCAAAAATATCAACAAGAGATTTTCGAAGGAAGTTATAAAAAATATCTTTTTTAACTATATATTTTCAGTATAGAGTTGTGAGAACTACAATGAGAACTACATACCTGTTTAAATACATATATTTTCACATTTTTGAAGTAAACACCAACTAATAACCTGTTATATCACCATAAATTTTATACAAAGTTTTAACACAATCAATCATGGATTCAATCTAAATAAGGCCATACTTTGTGCTCCTCATAAAGTGATTCCGTATTTCTCTTCAACGTAGAGAATAACTGGTCACTGTCTGTTGTCAACTTATAATCTCGATCAGATACGATTCAATACATTTTTGATTGGGCTCATATCTGACTAATACTAGTCCATATAAAAACATTGACATCACAGACCTCCAAAAGTTTTTGTTGATCTGTACACATCTGCAAGATCATTGTCTTGTTGAAATTGACTTTAATTTGTTAAGAGTTTGAGTATAATTGGCAGTTGACTAATTGTGAGAAGTTGTTGGTACCTTTCTGAATTCAACGTTCCACTTTTAATCCTATCACAAAGAAAGCATCCTAAATCATACAGTTGCCTGTATTTCGATTTACATGAGTAAATACACACTTTTCATTATACCGTTTTCCTATACATCAGTACAATTATTGGGCAAAATTAGTGCCTAATTAAAAGCTACTCTCAACACTGAAGACAATACGAGACCAACCATCTAATATACAGTTTACGTGATTGAGTCTCCACTTACTTCTTCGGTCTTTCAATTTTTCATTCAGTTTCGGTTTCCGGTCGCACATAGTCAATTTTCACAAAGTCTTCTATTCAGAATTTGTGCAGATATATATATTATGGGTAATTTCCTTCTTTGACAGTCCTTCTAAGTCGATTAGGTTCATAATTTCGTTCGATATAGCATTCACTTTTCACACTTGTGATTTACTATCCCGCATTATGATATTTTACTCATCTTTGAGCCATAAACATTGATAAACGCTGATATCGTACTATTTATCTACAAGGGTTTTAAGTTGATTAAAATAAATGCTTTTCGTTGACTTCATTGGTCTTTCTTGACTAGGCCAGGAACGTTTCGGACAACCTAATATTTCTTGAAATCTTTAAAACAACCGCAATTTCCTGGTAGTTCCATTGAGCATCCAATTTCAATGAATATATTCTTCCACTTATAAAATCTGATAATTCTGCGCCTCTCTTCATGTTTTACAATGGCACCAATTTCAAATAAATATTTTGTTTAAACAAAATTAAAAAATATCTATATTACTATATATAATTTCATTAGTTGCCTTTCACTTTAGTTAAATAGTTGTAACGAATAAATAGGAAATAATTTTAACAAATGCATTAGTTATGTGAAATAAAAACTACGGATTTAAAGGTATGTCCACAAAAAAAATAAAAAATAAAATTCATATATTAAAATTGTTAGCAACATTAATATCACTATATATTTCATTAAGAAAAGAACCAGACATTTAAAAGTAGATTTATAAATTTCTTAGAAAATTTATGAAATAAAATTTTATTTTATTTTATTTTTCTATATAAATTTCAAAATAATGTTTTAATTTTTTTAATTATAAATTTTTTAAAATTAAACAATACCCATTTACGATTAAAAAAGTTTTATACCGTTCCCACAGTCACGGTATTTTATATTTTGAAAAATGGTTTTATTAATTATTATTTATTTAATTTATGAAAGACATTAGGCAAGTTATATGAAAATGTTTTGAGAAATCTGTTGGTATTCGCTCGGTATATCAAATTAAATTAAAATTAAATTGAGATTTTTCTCTAAAGAAACTCGGCAAATGAGCATTTCATTATATATAATATATAAATTTGACAAATGAGCACATAAAGAATTAATATATGTATATAGAAATGATTTCAAATAGCGGAGGAACACGTGTAAAAATAAAATATAATGGAGTTCA
Organism: Bipalium vagum; assembly: GCA_037834085.1. Lineage (NCBI taxonomy): Eukaryota > Metazoa > Platyhelminthes > Tricladida > Geoplanidae > Bipalium > Bipalium vagum. The sequence continues at coordinate 4,894 of JBBMKC010061338.1, read as the reverse complement.
TTTTAAAAGAATTCGGGAATAAGTCAAGAGGACCCTTAATGACCAAATATTTGTTAAGAAAAGATAATGCTGTTCAGATCACCTTGTATCTTGTCGGTCTTCTCAGTAAAGTTATTTTTACTTCATCTTTGAATGTGAATGTTTTTTTGTTCACTCTTCCACTATAAATTCCTGAACATGAAAGTGTCCTTATAACTCATATTGAGAGTAAGGTTGTTGTGAGAAACGGAAGATAAAATTATGTTTAAAGAACAACTTAGTTATTTGTTCTTTATCGTTTAGTTTATGACCTATTTTGAGTATAATGCCTTATATCTTATAGATTTCACTCTAAGCCTGGTTTTACAAATATAATAATATTTAACGAGAGTAATTAATAAAAACACCAATCAAATTTTTTCGTTAAATTTTTTATCAACTATGGACAAGTTGTACAGAAAAAAAATAATTATAGAGAATTTTTACTCTTATTATTTTAACTAAGAGTCCTCAGAAAAAAAACAGTCTTGGTCAGAGGCCTGTGAAAAAGGTGACGGCTGAAAATATGAATAAACAGAGCACTGAGTTTAGTAAAAGGAACTTTTGGAGTAATCAAAAATTAAAATTATCTTGATAGTACTACTTATAATGAATAGATGTTCTCTAAACAATATGAAATTCTATGGCGAATATAAAACCAGAGATCTATCATAAGTGAATGGACTGCTGTGACTGCTGAGCTAAATACCCAGACTAATTTTCAATATATCTTTCAATATACATGATTTTTAGAAATATTCTATTGGTTCTTATGATGAATCAAAGTCTATCCTGTTACAATTCAGATTTACACAAAGCACAGCAGCTATTGCGTCTTCCGAATTATCGCAATATAAGTGACAATCTGCAGGTCTAATAAAGAACATTTTCAAAGAGGTTTAGAAACTTCAAGTAGGAAATAGTACATGATCTGAAAGTAATATGAATATCAGTGAAAACAAAGAATTATATAAAAATTAAAGTTTGCTTACAATATTGTGTACCAATTCAAATTTAATGGACATGATAGATTATCTATATATGTGAGATATTGTCACTTTAAAACATATTAGTGAGAATGTGAAATTAAGCAGAACCAATAAAGTCACAGACCATTTAATGAATTGTCTTGCACGTAAAAATTAAAATGAATGCAAAAAATTAAGAATGGTGAGAAATTAATAATAAAAGAATTAGAGATAAACATTCAAACAGAAGACATAAGCCACTGAGTTGTTCGCATATTCTCTGATTAATTAAAATTAAATAAAACAATTTTAGGTCAGTCATGATCAATTAAAGTATTTTAATAAAAAATTATCCTATAATTTAATCATTAAAAATGTGTAAAATCAAAAATTACTTGTTTATTTGTTTAAACAAATATTTTGTCAACTGATAAAAGGTGTGTGCTTGAAAGAATACATGTAAACTGTGCTTGTAAAACATTTTTACATAATTAAAAAGAATTTATACATATTACTTTTTATAGTTAATTTTAAAATGTCCCAAAAATTCAAAAAAAAACGTTTTTCGAATCGAATTGATATTTTTTAATACTTAAAAAAATAAATTCATAATTATAGGAAAAATTATAAAATATATTCCTGATTTTGAGGAAATAAGCACTTTACCGAATTAAATTTTGTCTATCATAAAAGATGTACTACATTTAATTTCGTAGGAATTTGTAAAATATTATTAAAACAAATGGACTGAATTAAACGCATCAATTAGGAAATATATACAGAAAATAGAATTAGGACAATTTTTCTCATTAATTCAAATAAATTATTTATCAATCAATCTTTTTTTTATTCATTATGTCGTACCTCAAATTAACTTAAAAATATGGTTATGGCAGTCAAATAAATTAGTCATAAAGGATTATCATAAAAAGTTGATAATATTAAATATCATCAGTATATCATTCCCTTAATATATCATTCGTAGTATCAACTATAGGATTGTAAGATAAGATTAGGGTCCATACGAATTTTCCCATGGTTCTAAAGTCTCACGTATGGAGATGAATTAATCACTTGGCCAAAGGGATTACTACAGGAAATCAGATTTTGAATGGTTTGACAGCTGCTTGATATCTGATTCAGGGAATTATTTATTATTAGTCAAAAACTATAAGATATAAGCCTTATAAGAGTCATGTCAAGAATCTATTTGGTTCACTTTTAGCAATTTTGAAAGTGTTAAAGTATTTCACATCTTTATCTCTATATATAATATTTATTTATACAAAAAGATTCATAAAATAGTTAAACCTTAAATTTTCAGAAATTTAGTATTTAAACTGCTAAGAATGGTAAAGCGGTAAAGCAATGAAGATATTGCATATTAAACTGACATCTGCAGATTGATTCAGTCGTTGAGAGAAAATGATTTTGACAGATGAATGTTTTGTAAAGAATTTCTCACTCGGATTGACAGAGATGCAAATCTCTTATTCAGCGGAGCAACGATGCTAAATTTCATATCGACGGATGTGTGAACACACATGACAATGTTTTTTGGAGCTAAGACAATCCTCATCTGGCAGCGGAAAGGTCGGTCATGCTTGCTGGTGTCATGAACTGAGTTTCTGATTATGTTAGTAGGTTCTCCAAAAATGTGATAAGCATAAATTAGTTAGATTTTTTGAAAGATTATTTTAAGCCTGCCTTTAATCAATTATTTTTTTAATGGTCTTTACAAAAGACTGGAGCTTGCGTATTGGTCTTCATCAGTTAAACCTTTTTGTGTGGAGGCATATTAAGGAAATAGTTTATTCAAAACTATTTCTTTCATTGACACAGCATATGTCATTAATTAAAATCTATAACTTAAAAATATTATTCTAAGGTAATTCATAGGCACCCATATTTATATATAGATATTGTTAGCTAATCCATCGACCAGTACTCGTCTATTGACTCCTGAACTTGGTATTGTACAGAGAACAGTTGTCCGACATCAGGAATCAACAAATGCTGCAAAAAAGTACCTCGTGAGTTAACACAAAGTCAGGCAAAGCGACGTATTGAAGCATGTACAAAACTGCATCAAAATCCACTGATTTAATGGCCAAATTGTTACTTTAGGTCTAAAACACTAATCCTGACAAATAAATCAATTTTTGGATATATACCAGTCAGCATATCCAGTTCCAAATAGAGAATGGTTCTCAAAAAATATCTATTGTGCGTTTGGTGGAATTTTGAAGGCGTCATTCACTTTTAATTAGTTCCGAATAGCATGGCTGTAGAAGTAGATTTCTATTGTGCTCAAATAGATCTCATATTTGCAAATTAAAGCAGAAATATCCGTCATTGGTAACAGAAAGTGAGTGCTCCTGCAACAAGACAACGCCAAGCCACACACTGCGAAGAAAACAATGGAAAATTCCAAGAATTAGAATCTATTGAGTTTTTACCACATCTAGCGTACAGTCCGGATCTTGAGCCATTGAACTATTGTCTATATATATATGATCATTTTGGCTGTTTAATTTTTTGTTTGGTAAGAAGTACTATTGCGTAAATGATTTTCAAAGTGACCTGTCTCTCTTTTTTGACTCTAAGGGACCTGGTTTTTTAGAGAGAGGCACTTTTTCGGTTATATATCGTTGAAGAAAAGTTGTTAAGTCATTTGGTGATTACATTTTTCAAATTGTTTTTATTGAATAAATAATTTTTTTATTTGAAACTTCTGGGAGGAAAACGACACTCAGTATTCCGGTACCTAAGAGAAGACTGAATAATTATTCAGAAAAGTTCCAAGAATAATGAACTTTGGTCCTTGAACGCAAAAGGCGAATAGGAGAATAAATAATATTAATAATTGTGGAGGAAACATTTCCCCAAAAATCAAATCAAGGAAAGGTCAATTAAATTACTTCAATCGAAAAATGAAATTGAAGAAAATGAACATTTTTGTGAAATTAGATTTTTCCAAAATAAATAAGTTCAAACAGGTTTTAATGATGAATAAAGATTTAATTTAATATGTTGAATATGTTCAAATTGCCATATACTAATTTATCAAAAATATGAATTATGTAAATATTAAAATTGCAAAACAAACAAGAACGAAAATAATACGATTCTCGCAGAAGAATAAACAATTTCTGCTTCCTAGACTTGATTATTCCACCATCTGAAAATTAGGGAAATCTCAATACCATAATAATTCCAGTTGGTAATGTCCTCTAACATCTCTTAGGAGAAAGGTATAGTTATCATGTCAAAAACATCGAATCTCAAGTGGATGTATCTTGTTCTTTTATTACTCAAGTGTTGTTGAGGAAGCAAAATATTTAATTACAATAATCACTTAATCAAATGAAAATAAACATTGACATTAAAGGTTTTACTAACATTTGTAATTATATAATAAAATCTCCTCTTCGCTAGCACCTTGACCAGAATCGACGCTGCTGCACACTTCGCAGTCAGGCTTCACAGATCTCTAAAGCGGAAAACGTTCTTATAAGACGACATAAATGTGCGTCAACTTTATAAATAGACAAAAAAATATTATATAATTATTTTACGACATTATTATTTTCAATAAAAAGCTTCATGTATAATTATCAATTATTGCATTTCAGTCTCGTAATGTGTTCCATTTAGAGAATTTTTAGAGAGCTCGTGCCATACATTTCAGACTGTCTTTGAAATTTATCAAACAATTGATGAAAAAAAATATCCGACAAATAAAAGAAATTAGACAGCTAATAACTGAAATGCAATATTTTTTATTCTTGTAACCTGGATGAAGAATTAACTTAAATAAATAGAGGCAATAAATAATAATAATAATAATAATAATAATAATAATAATAACAATAACAATAATAATAATAATAATAATAATAATAATA
>JBBMKC010061227.1:0-17557 GCA_037834085.1 Bipalium vagum | reverse complement strand
CCGATCTATAATATTGTATAATTAAATAATAATAATAATAATAATAATAATAAAAATAAAAATAAAAATAAAAATAATAATATAATAACAATAGCAATGATAACAGTACTGAATAAATAATAATAAAAATTATTATTGGGAAATTCTAATACGTTTTCTGATTAATTTGGAAAATAAAATATTCTAGTAATATACTTGTTTGATTAATCCATTTTTTCTTCAATTATATTTAATAATTCAATCTTTGATTATTGATTAGAAATAAATCATTTGTTTCTGTCATGGGTTTGAAACGTGAGCAGTATGCGAATGATTCGTAAAAGTTGAGAGAAAATTAATATTCTATAACTAATGAAAATGAATAATAACTCCAACAAAATGTGCTTAGGCTCTAGAGCCTACGAAAAGTTCCCCCCCCCAAAAATTTTCTGTAAATAAAATCGATTTTTAAAAATATTTGTTTTATTATTGTTCCATATCGAGAGTTGTGCGTTTTAATCAATAAAATAAAATCTTCTCGAATCAACCAATTAAAACGAGGCTCGTTGCTACGTTGAGAAAGAGAACTTGGAAAACCTGACACTTGCATTGGGCTCAAGTAACATGGATAAATTCGGTTCAAAATTTGTGCACATTTGAATAATTGTGAAAAATTATAGAATTTTGATTCCTTGATCTGTCTGTTGTCATGAGATTTAATTGCCATCAATTATTCTAATGAGAAAGATTGAGATAATTAATGAGCTCTTAATTCTGTTTACACAGATCAAGTTGCTAGTCGCTAGATGCTTTTGTAATTTTCTTTGATTCTAGTACTTCTTTTAATATTGTTATTATTACTATAAATAATAAAAATAATATTTTTAATAATATCACAATGATTAAAACAAAAGATTAATAAAATTTAAATCTTGGTGTATTATTGATTTAACTTGAAAATTGACTTTATTAACTTCTGTCAAACTGATAATAATAATATTTTTTATTATTATTTAGTAAAAAACGTTTCTTTACTATTTTATGAAGTTCTCATCAAACAGATTTTAGAAATATTTTGTTTTTGAGACATTTTTTTGTCAACAAGAAGTCTGTGAACCCAGTAATATATTAATCAATAGCAAAACGAAAGTTTAATTTTAAATAAATTCTTCATGTATATTTTTTCAAAAGGAAAATGTTCATTTCTCATATTTACTTGTATGGAAAATTTTTTTCTTAATAAAAATTATGTAATAAATTTTCCCCAATAGTAAGTTAATCTATTTAATGATATTATTGTTAGTAAAATTTTTGTAAATTTAAAATTTTTTTTAAATATTGATTAAATTTTTTTAAAAATTGTTACATAAAGATTATTGGTATTTTTGAATACATGTGAAATTTAGTATTATTTAATTAATTATGGAAAGGGATATCTGTCATCAAAGCACAGACAAATAAGTTAATTATTATGAAACTTTTAAATGATATTTAAACAAATGTTAATAAACACTCCGGATATGTTCTATTATTTATACCGATTAGAAACTACAGATATCATTCCAGTACATTATGATAGTTAAATAAAATATAAATAAAATAATATTAAAACTAAATTATTGATGTGATAAAAGAGATCGAAATTTAAGTGTGTTTATTGGAATTAATTCATTTGGCTTTAGTGTATTTAATAAACGCAAGTATTAAGCGAGTTATAAAACTCTAATTGAGATGTGACAATAACAAGTTCGCCCAAGGATTTTATATTTTGTGTATAGATTAATCTAAAAGGAATTCCGAAGGATTTTCTTATGGGGTAATATCGTTATGACTTATTTAATGTCATCGCCAAGTGAAAATAATTTTCATTGTCATTTAAAAAGTGCAAAATGTTATTTTTAATATTGAATATGTCCAGTTTTGCTCAACATCGTTATTATTGGAATCTTTAATTTTCTGTTTTCATAAAATGAAAAGGCTGTTGAAAGCCAATGGATGCTGTTGGAAGCTTATATTAATTATTTTTTTCAATTTGTACATTTGAATATTAGTTTTGCAAATGTGATTTTTGACTCGAGAGACAAGGAAATAGAAAGATGTTGAATTTGAGGCTTATCTCATTCTTTTCTGACTAGAACACAAACTTACAAAATGATGTAGATAGATGAATCAAATGTCAAGAAATGTTGAAAAGCTGAAAAATACTTGTGGATTATTGTTTCAAAAATACACAAAGAATTTTTATAACATAATGTAACGAGAACTGAAAAATTGGTTTGGTATAAAAACATGTATTTCATGTTCTTTGTACATATGAATATACCTGAAATTATATCTCTAAAATTATATTAAATATTGATTTTTTTCCTGGACAATTCAGTGTAACAGATTGTATTACTTTTTGTGTTATTTTAATCAAAGCATAGACAGTATGGCGATCAGGTAACTGACAGTTTCTTTTGATATTGAGTGCAGTTCCAAATTCTCGGATAGCTTATTCTACAGATTCGCATCTCTTCTAGTATAGCTTCACGAGAAATATGCAGTCTTTAATTGATAGTATTTATTTAATTTATTGATTTATTTAGATAAATGTAAATTATTTGAAATTTGATTTTATTTAAATACATTAATAAAAACAAAGATGGAATGTTAATTATGAAACAACTTGTATAAATAGTATGGTAGAACAGAAAATATCCAGACCCAACTATTTATGTTCTTGTATGATCTATATTAATTTGGTTTATTTGGGTCTATTATATTAATAACCAATCTAACATAAATTGAATATTTGAATTTCGTTTAATTGTAGAGTTTTAATAAGGTTATAGTAAATATAATAATAAAACTATTTCATAATATTATTTATAATTGGGGTTATAACGTAAGAAATTTTGATTTTTATTTATCAAACTGTACGTTATTGGAATATATTCACATAAACTCTAATAATTAACTAATTTACTATTTTAATTGTTCTGTAAACAATGATCAACTTATCAGAGTTCTTTCAAAAATGTATGTTTCTTTCCAGAAAAATTCTGGTAGAAAATGTAAAGAATAGTTAGAGAAACTAGCAATTAGGATATAAAATTTCTCCCCCGCTATAGAAATATTATACACAACCGAGAAAGTCACAACAGTTCATGACGTTGAAATTCTGTTGAGATAAAACAATCACAGAAATATATAGTAACAACGGTGCTGGTGTTCAGTTGGCTCTATCGACTTGTTCATGTATGTTCTTTATTATAAATTTGTAATCTCTAAAGGATATTTTGTTTTAATCCTTGAAAGACGATTTTTGACGATTTACCAGAATTACTTTGCTCACTGTTATAATTACAAAATGAATTCTTATAAAAATCTTTCAGGGTTCAGTCGTTCGTGTTTAAGGACATTTCTGTTTCTTCAGACCATGATTTTATATTTTAATTTCTTCAGTCATTTAGGATTTCCCTTTGATCTATCGTAAGTTGATATAATGTCATTAAAAGGCTGCCTTAGGCGCTTGTCAATTACAAGTATATCGTACTTTATTCTTGAAATCTTTTCGTCACTCCATTTGTCTTTCGTCATTAACATCTTTGGGAAATGTTCCAATCTTTCACAATCTAATTAAAAAAATTCTTATCTAATCTATATTTTTAACATCACTTTTATTCATTTTCTTTTAAAGTATTATTTTTATAAAGTATTATTATATTTTTTATATTTATCTTTATAAAAATATTAAATAATTTATTATTTTTTTATAATTAAAATTTGAGCTTAAGTATTTTGATAAAAGTGATTACATAAAAATAAAAATGAGGAAAGTTAAAGTTCTGGAAAACTAATTGAAAACTTCTGACCTTCATCTTCAAACTCGTTTGCAAGATTCGTACTTGCTGGCATGAAATTATTTCCAAGTTGAAACTCGTTATGAATTATAATCATTGCTTCATCATAATCCATTTCGTCAGCAAAATTTAAATATGGCAGGCTAAGATTCGAATTCTGCAATCGATTAAATTATTTAAAAAATATCATGCATTATTTTGTTAATGTATTATTTATTTATTTTGTGAGAGATCTCATTTATTTCAAAAACGGTCTCCAAAAATGCAATAAGAAAAAAATTTTTAACGGAATAATGTAAAAAATGGAATAGTATCAACTGCAAATGTAAAGAAATTTCACAGATATTAAGTGAATAAATTCTGCCAAAGAATGCTAAAAACGTAAAGTTCAGTTGTTTGAAGAGAGTCAGAGGTCTGACAAGTCTGAATAGATAAACAGAAAAATTAATTATTTTTTCTTAGGAAAGAGAAGAAATTAAAAAATATTGTTCCATTTTAATCAAAAATAAGAAATTTTGATAACCTACAGGAGGCGAATATAACCACGTACTATTCTGAAAAATATGTGATCGAATCAGAAAATAGATAATAAATTCTTTATCAGGAAAATGAACTTAAATGACTTAATCAAAGACAAACATAAAGAAAGCCACACCCGTTTTGTTAAAAAATTAAAAAACAAGCAAAAATTGAGGCATTAAGATTTTCCTTGTTTTGTATGGACTACTTTACTTATTTCTACCATATTATTAAACATGTATTTTAATTTTTCTATGGGGCTAACAGATCTTTGATTTCCGATTTATCAAGAAAGTATTTTATTTTAATTTAAAAATAGTCAAATATTATTACTTCTTATTATTACTACTACAGTATTGTGCACATTAATGTGAACATATCTATTTTTAGAATCTTTTAATGTTTTAATGCCAAAAATCAACATATTACCCCAAAAGTGGATGAAAATCATTAGATTACACGAACACACATCGATGACTCAACGGGCTATCGCAAAATGCAATGTTAGTGTTGGAGCATGGAATAAGCTGATAAAATAGGAAATGACCCTCAATAGGAAATAATTCATTGTTTTAACGTTTTAATAAAATAGGCCCTAAGAAGAACAATGGCATGCTGTGAAATGTTAGAGTCAAGATAAACTCGTCAACGGTTAGATGAAGGTTTCTAGAATGTGGGAGACAATCAAAAAGACCAGTAAAGAAGTAGCAGCTGTCTAATGACAAGAAACTAAAAGGTGAGCAAAAAATTACAAAATATGGACCAAGGATGACTGAAGAAAGGTCATTTATTGTGATTTTTGGAGGTGCATTTTTTGGACACTGGATTATTATAACTCATGTCCAAAATGATGAATAGCACTGCTTAAAGAAAAGGTTCTTAAGTTAAACATTATTTTAGAGCTGCGAAAACTTTTCCCTGATCGCAATGGTTCCTTTTAGCAAAAATCAGAATCATTTCATACATTTTAAAGAATGATGACGTTTTTCAAACACAATATGCTGTTTAAGATAGTAATATAATTCGATGGATATAAATTCACTTGAAAACATTTGGTAAACATATTTCTCGAAAAAAGGCCTGGACAACTCAGAGAAAAGACAAATTCTGTCAATCAAGTATGGTAGTATTACTCAGATGTAAAACTGATATGTCCCAAGACTTAAAATTCATCATGAACCTTTCTTTACTGTATATGGTTTGATTTTTAGAATTAATCTACAGATTACCTTAGTATTAGAGGATATATTCAAGGAGTAATCAATAAGTTAGTGTCTTAAGTTTCTTGTTTCAATTTAATTTTTTAGGAAATCGGAATACAACTATTACATTTTCCAAATGGAAAAGTATACTTCTCATCATGACAAGTTAAAACACAACACATATTTTTGGCCACTCAACGAAAACTTTTGAAGCTTGGTTGGGACATATTTTCACATTCATCATATATCATACCTTAAAATTTTCAAATTTTTTAATTTTTTTCATTACTGTGAAAAACGCTGCTTGTTGCAGCTACTTATCAAAAAATCCAAGGGTTTGATAAACAAGAGTTATAATGCTACAATGACAATGTATTACTTTATAAAATATATAGTTTTAGATATTTACTTGTTTTTTTTTCAAAAATTCAGGAAAATCAAATATTTTGTTTAGATGTACTAAATATTTAATTTAATGTTTTTCATCTTTTTAAAAATAAAAGTAAAATAAAAAAATAAAGTAAAAAATCTTTATTAATGAAATTTACATATCTTCACAATATGTTTTTTTTTCTATGGAAAGTACCAAATTTTTCTTATTTTTATTCATTTTTTTAGGATTTATCATTACGAGAGCATTATAGATTTGAAAGTTCTGTCATCAATATTTCAAAAGCCTTTTTAAATTTGTTGAAAAACGAAGTCAATTACCACCAGCAATGTTTGAAAACCATTGGACATGTTCTCCCGGATATAGAGTCAATAATAGGTAAGGGCACAAATTTCTTTTAAAATCAATTTATTGTCTTTGTAATTTTAAATATTTTGTGTAAAATTTTTCAAAACTAAGCTCATACAAAAGTCTTTGTATAGATTTCAGTTGATAGAGTGTTGTAACTGATTTTAAAAATAAAAAAATGGATATCAAAATGATTAATAAATTAAAAAGAGACTAATTAAAAGTATTTTTAATCATTTTCAAAAATCAGCTAGATTCTAATTAGGAAGAAATCTGTTTTCTAATAAGATCCTGATAATTTTCCGAGGTCTATACTTTTTTCTAAAAAATCTTTATTCCATTGACTGGAAAATTAAATATCTGGTCAATATGATGAGTGATGTAATACTGCACATTAAATAGGCTTTTAGGTAATTATTACCCCATGAATGATGATCATAAGTGGAAAGGCTCAAAAAATATTTAGACTACCAGAAATAATGAATATATTTAAATAAAATTTTGATTATAAAATAATAATTATATATACAATGTATATTATACATGTATGTTTGAAATATATGATTTGTTTATATGTTCTAATTTTTGTTTCCACTATACATGATAAATTCAAAAAAATGTTTGAAGATGTAGAATTTCGAAGTGTGATCCGGTTTTTACTACTGAAGGAAGCTACCAAACAGGAAGTTACTAATGAGCTGAAAGGGGTATACGGTGAAGAAACCATGTGTGTGTCAACCATCTATGACTGGATCCCCAATTTTAGATCTGGCGGTATAAGTGCGTCGTTATGAACGGTGACTATGTCAAGAAAATAGACCTATACATATATATGTATTGTTAATAGAAATTCTGTTCAGTTATCTTCATTATTTCTGGTAGAGTCTAAGTACTTTTTAGCCGTACCGCCTATGATATGTTAATGTTATGAGTCTGTAAGAGTCTAAGGACCTTTTATCCACAAAAAGTAATGTTAAGGAGATTGTTTGCTTAACATATTATAATAATTATGTCAATAAAACAACACAATAACTTGTGGTGTGTCTTATAACAAGGTCACTTTCAGGAAACCAAATATGATACAATTTTAGTAATATTCTAAATATTACTGAGCAAAAAAATTGAATATTAAATTAAATATAAAAAAATTATTTTAGGTGCTTTCATACTTTTTCATTTCTACTTAATGTACATAATCAAGAAACAATATTATCATGTAGTAAAATCAATGAAATCAATTCAAGTTGTTTTAATTGTTCATATTGTTTATTTAATTAAACAAAGATTTAAGGATGATCAAATAATTGGTGCCAAGATGATCAACCGATAACAGATCACTTTCCAAAGTGCATTGTTTATGCATTCCTTAAAAGAAATAATGAATACAGAAGAAAATTCCAGTAGTAACACATTCTGTGCTGAAGCACTGAAAGTTAGAACATGTCAGTATTGGTTTTCAGATTTAGAAAATGAAATTTCGATTTTGACGAATGCCAACACTCTGGATGTCATTCTGATTTCATTGAGGACTTGCTACGACAATTAATTGAGGAAGATCCACAGCAAAATTGATTAAGTTAGTGATTATAACGAGCTTGGATGCAGTGACAATATCCAGTCATCTAAAGGAAAATTTGTAAGGCTATCCAAGTCTTATGAATTGACAGATTTCAAAAATTCTGTGTGACAAATAATCTGCACATCACTGTACAGATATCAGAATGGAAATACTTTTTCAATAGTGATACCGTAGAAATTTTTAAATTAGGAATAAAATATTTGGTTTTTAAATGGAGACTTGTCACTGAAAGCGCTGGAAACTTTTAATAAATGAAATCTTTTTTTTAACTAGGTAGTTTTAATTTTAAAGTGTTAGTAAGAAATCGGCAGAATTTTAGAAACAACCTAATATTAAATCGTGTATTTTCGATTTGAATCTTGTGAACAAAGGACTAGGTTTATAATTACGGTGGTCAACAAAAAACTTTTATGTCTCATCACAAATAAAATTTTGTTTATCAAGATCAGTTTTTGATGCTGATTTTAAAAATACTATCAGCTATTCTCTAGCACCCCTAAAAATTTAAATTGCCGAAATTTTAAATTGAATTGTATTCCAATGAAAATGACCATTTCACGTGACTGTGTTATCTAATACAAAATTATTTATTTTTTATCATGAAACAATACTTTGAATTTAATTTTGTTTTTGATTTGCTTAAGGTTTTCCCAGAAATAAAATCTGACAGTGAAAACGTCTTTCATATAGGTCATAGAAGAGAGGACAATTAAAAAAAATTAATTTTGCTCTTGTTTTTTCTTTTAACTGGATTATCATCGATTTTTTCCGTTCTTAAATTTTTTGCTCTTCATATTTTCCTTAAGCAACCAATTGTTCATATTTTTTATTATCCGGAGCTCACTGCTTATTCCATTGATTACCCAGGTAGAAGTATCTTTCATATTCACTGAAATCGAAATTATCTTATTATTTGTCTTGTTTTGATTTGCTAATTTCATTATTTTTTAGTTTTTAAAATGTTTTTCTACCTTAGCTTTTAATTAAGTCAATATTGTTTTCTTGTTTATGATAATAAGTTATTTATTATAATGAAAAACATATATGGCTGTATACAGATGTCCTAAAATAATTATTTTTTTGTTTTATGAACAAAAGTAGTGAAAGGTATTCTGACAATCTTCCTTTTACTAATGCTTTGAAAATTAATGAACCAATTACAAAACAAAGTCCTATTTATAAAATCGACTCCAATTAAATAATATCTTACAGCAGTATTTTATTTATAAGACTAGAGTCTTATTCCAATGTAAGCTTTAATGTAATGCTTACTGCATGAATGATCATATTATTTGGTGTTGTTATGGTACGAAATCACATTAACATCTTGTTATCCATTCCGGTTGTTTCTTATTCAAAGCTTTCTTCAAACTAATTTTCTTTTTGGAATGATTGTAGTGAATCCATTTAAAATCTCAGAAAGAAAAGGATTTGGAAAATATTTCCTTTTTTCTTTATATCAATATGGTTTTCTATTCTTACTGTCTCTTTCTTAACTTTAGTATACTCTGTTTTCTTGCTTTCGAAAAAATCCCGTTAACTTGGGTGACTCTTTAAAAAATATGAAAAGCGTGTGCATAAATAAGAAATCGAATTCAATCTTCGAAATACAATCTATTGTAATTTATGCATTGTTGCCATCTTTTGGCCAAATTTTCGATTCCGGCCCTATGGTACGTGGCGGGTTTTGACTCGAAGATTTCATTGACCCGACCTCGACATTTTACAAATTGGCAAGGGTTCTGCCGCACAGGAAGTGAACCACCGAGGCCTCTTTTTTCTAATAACTTCTCGAAGTAAATTTTTTTCATCTATGTTCTAAAACAATCAAATAGATCAAAAACAAAAAAAGGCATTAATTGGATGAGATATTATAGAAGCGCAAGAAAAACTGCATAAGAAATGTGAAATCAATAAAAAAAGTATTGACAGATTTATTGCTTGACAAACATTCATACATTTCAAACCTTTAAAACTTATTACTTGTGAATAGGCATTAGTATATTAAACGATAGTTTTACTTTTTCTTTCTTTTATTTATTTTTTGTATTATAGTTTCATTTGGTCTTCCAAAGAGTGTTCATCTTGAATATGGTTACTTTCATTAATATATAACTGATTCCATATTATAGCTTTAGAACCTTTTCAAGAGAAGTTCATCTTGTTATATAAATTGCAGAACTTCATTTATTTTTAGTTATATTCAAATCATCGTTTAGTGAAAATTTCAATACCCAAATGAATTTTTTTCAAGACCATTGTTATTTTTGGTATCGTGCAATAAAGAAATCCTTTTGAGTTTCTTCCATTATGATCTAAAATTAATTTTCTGTATTTACAAAATAAAGTACAATATTTTTTAAAAATATTATATTATATTTTATTACTGTAATACTGCGTGGAAAGTTTTTTTCGCTCTATAATTACTTTCTGTGCTCATTCTACTTAGTGAAGACATATTGGAAAATTGAAGTATCATCTTTTTAAAGATTTTTCAGCAAGCTGAGGCAAATTAATTTACTGCTTGTCTTGTAAGTGAATTATTTTAATTATTTCAGATATCTTTCTCATTTATTTCTTTTTTTTAAAATTATATATATATACAGTACGATACAGAATTCTTTCAATTAATTAAAGTTTTCTTTAATTAAGGTTTAATTATATAATAAAAATATAAAATTGTTACATGATATTATGGACGCTTTCAAATTTTCATGGATATTATAAACTTTGATGTTTTAGTTATCCGGTGGACTTCGCTTAATACGATAATGCGGATATTGTGTTATTAATAACGGGACCCTTTTTCTTATAGGTGATTTTGACGAAAACAATATCTGTTAATTCCATATCGTTTAATACATTAAATCACCTATTATAACTTAAATTTAGATTTTTTCATGTTTTTAATAACATTTAATACGATTTATGAAGTTAAATTTGTTTAAATATTAGAAAATGTTTAACTTTTAAACAATGAATACAAAAATAACTTCGATTTAAAGAAATAAATTATATTTGAAAACTAAAATGATTTTAAAACTCCAACACAACCAGAGGTAGTGAAGAAATACAATCTACGATTGGAACGATCAAATCCAATGAGACGAAGATTTTTATAATGCCTAATTTAATTAAAATAAATATATAAATTAAAAATCTTATATTCATGTTTTTTTAAAATTATAAAAAAATGCTTTAAAATAATTTTGGATTTTTATTTAGAAATTTTTTTGATGGTATAAAATATTTTTACAAATAACTTTGTATTTATTTATATATTACATTATGTTATCTGTTTTCGAGTTAGAATATAACATTTCATGTAATGTTTCAGTAAATTTACATAAACTTTATGCAAAGTGTTTCAGTCCTAAAGTGTTGTAAAACTTTGAACAAAATATACCGAACAAAAATTTAACCAACGCTTATTTGTTAATTGAATATTGGTGCGTTGATTTTCAATAATAAATATTTTATAGATTTTTTGTTTTAATTGTCAGAAAATTATTCGAAAAGAATATTCTCAAAATTTCATTTATTTAAAAAATAATTTTTGATACACTTTCAAAAAACTTAACTTTTTGTAGTGATAAGTCAAATTTTTTTTTTGAATAAATTGCAAAGGTTATTTGTATCTGAAGATTATGTAGTCCTGGTTTCTCTCAAGACATTTTCTTTTTTTATAAATTTTAGTAACCTTTTTTTTATTAATACTCATTTTCATCTAATGTCACAATTATTTTCAATATATTTTCTTCAATTTTGATTGCCGTTAAAGTTTTGAAAGTATTTTGATTACCCTAAAGTTCCGTTTATAACGCGCGGGTTATACAAAGAAAAAAAAACGATATTTTTATAAAAAACACGCTTCGCGTTATACACGGAACTCTAGAGTATTTATTTTGTGTTTCGTATCCTCTTTCCTTCTTTTAGTTAATTGATAGAGGTGAAATGTAATAGTAGTCTGAGGTATATACAACTGATATCATTTTTATGGAATTGGAACTTCTTCAAGAAAAACCTCGTCTTGTTATACAAATATGAAGAACTTCATCTAATTTCAATTTGATCAAAATCTCCACTTTCAAAATCATCTTTATCCATGACAGAATTTTAGTTTCTTCAAGATCTTTGCCTTTAAATTATTTTTGATTTCGTACAATAAACAGTGTCTAATGAATTTCTTCCATACCCATCTCAAATTAGTTTTCTACATTGATGTAAAATAAAGATTTTAAAGACGAAATGTTGACATTGAAACATTAAAACCAAATATCAAATCCAAATCACAATACATGTGTCTAATATTGGAATACAACAATAGAAGTCAAACTTTTAATTTACGATCCAATAAGAATCAAAAAGCGAAGAGAACTCATTATGTTGATATTATTTTGTTAATAAAAATTTGTTAATATGATTCTTCATAATTTAGCAAACAATCCCATTCCAGTCTTTGGAAGAGAGCTAAATCAACATTTGATAACATCTGGAAGACATATCGCCTATACTCTTGAAGTGTGTATCAGGCATTTAGATAATCCTTCAATCCTATGTGAAGAGGTGAATTTTATTTCTGAGCCCAATCTTCATTTCAGTACATTACTTTAGATTGATAATTTTGTTTATTTTTAAATTATTTATTTCTCCTTAATATCGATTTTAAGAGAAAATGGTAATTATTTTGATAAATATAATAAATAAAAATCGCAGATTAATTTTATAAATATTCGAATTCGAATATTCTTTTATTAAAATATAAATATCACCTTTTTATATTAATTTTGATTGGTTTATGTTGAATTTTAACCTTTCATATCTTGTTTTTTAATTAAATAAAGAAGAAATTTAATTACAAATATTGAGATGGAAAAAAGGTAATTGCACTTTTTACTGATAACTAGGGCATCAAAAAAAATGCAAAGATTTTCGAAAAAAGTGCAAAATTCCTTAAGAATAATGCAAAAATGCAAATTATTCTGTTAATAAAATGATGTAGTTACTTTGCAAAATATTTAAAACATATTTAGAAAAAATTTGTATTAAAAATTAGATATGGATTAAAAGATTTTATTCAACTGCACAGGTATCGGTATTAATCAATTCGTTAAAATAGGAAATAAAATAATTCTCGAAATTATCTGGTTTAAAATATCTCTGAGATCGAAGAATGGCTTTTAGCATTGAAAAACTCTTTCGATTTGAATTGAAATTGAAGTACATTTCATGATATTGGAGTAATCGCTTGGAGACATTTTGATTTTCTAATCTTGAATTAAGATATTTCTTTAAATTTATTGGATTTTTATCAAAATCATTTTCTTTATGATGATCCAATTAAATGCTATCCACTTATCTTAATCCTCTAAAAAATAAATAAATTCTATGAGAATTCCGTATGAATATTTTATGGCAATAAGCTCACTTTATAAAGATTCATGAGAACAGGTACATTTTACTCTATGATATATTATATCTGCGGAAACCAAGGAGTTTGTTAGTAATATTTAAACAAAATTGCATTTATAATTTTTAATAAATAATGCAAAAAGTGCAAAAAATTCATTTGGTTGCCCTACTGATAACAAAACACAATGAATCAGTGTAGAAGAAAGGTATATATAAATTATTAGCGTAATCACTATTATGCTGGAAAACATACATGTACATCACATGAATGGGTCGATCCTTGATGCCCTCGTTATAAAAGATTACTGGCCAAAATGTCTCTCTAAATACAACTTTCAAATAGTTCTGGAAGGGACAGAATATTTGATAATCTGTTGGTGCCAGTTCAGGATAATAATTTAGTTGTAGGAGGACTTCCCACCCCAATTGCAAAAGCTTTTCACCACGTGCTGGAAACGTGCGATCGAGCAATATTATACTGAGACATTGGTTTTTTCTATTCTGGTCGTTTTTTGGCAATTGCATCAGCCACTCAGTATAAGTCAATATTGACAATTCGATTGCGTTCCGGCATTTCCAGTGAATAATATCTTTTATATACCACCAAACACAAACCATTAATTTTCTTTGATTCTGATCTCCTTTGTTAAGAATTTTTCCACCAAAATATGTTCTTGATAAAATATATTATCCAGAATTATTCTTTAAGAATTCAGAATTGAGAAAGAAAAAAAGGTTTTGTGTAGTTTTGGTGGAAAACAAAAGTCAACGATTAACAAATTCCGGATATTTCTGCTTCATTAACTTGTCGAGTTAGTGACAGTAAACATCGGAAGTGATTGTAGTATTCAAGATATACCTCCGTATGGACAACATGACCTTCTGATGTCTTTCAGTTTTTGGTATTGTTTGAGATGATTGACCACGCTTAGACCACAACTTTTTAAGAAGTTTTGAATACCACACGTAAAAGGATTAGAAACACAGAAGACTGAATAAAAATCTAGTTATGTGATAAAAGAAACAAGATGATTTTCATTAAATATTAAGAACATATGAGGAATGCTAAGTAAGTTTAGAATGGATATACCATCAAATAAAAAAGACAATCCACCATCCAAGACAAAGCGACACCATCCAAAACCAAAAAATTTAACTTTATTCATTTTAATTTCTATACGAATAATGTTATATGGTAGATATAATGGTTACACACCATTTTAAAATAAGTTTCAATCAAACCAACGAAATCGAATCCATTCAGTTTTAATAACCAAGTATTTTGTCAAAAATTTATTAATGCACTGATTTCATATCAATGTAACCTTTTCATTTTTGATCCAGTAAATAAATTCTTTGTAAAATATTAAAGATAAATAATGATATTTATTTACTTTTATGAGCTTAATGTTTTTGTAATATGCGATATTTAGTAATATTAGTATAGTTCAAAATTCGATGCACTTAATAATTTGGAAACCTCGGAATTTAAGTAGAGAATATTGAAGAAAATCCACATTTACACATTCAAAAATCCATTTTTATTGTTTTACTTTCATAAAGCAAGAAATGTTTAGCTACCATGCAACTTTCACTATTTTATAAAATCTTTGTTTTACTAAGTTATCAATATATTTATACTTTATTGATTTAAATTAAATATTAATAAATTATTAAATATTTTATTTATTTATTTTTTTCAGGGCCTGTTTAGAATAGCTGGAGGAAAAAATAAAGTTGACACACTATCAGTATGTTAAAACTTGTTTTGAAAATTTGTCTGATAAATTTTTTGAAATTGTTTAAAATAATAATTTCTATTCAGAGCGCCTTTAATGTTTTCAGAGTTGAAAGGATTATCAAATATTACGATCATTTTGTGATTGCTGATTGCTTGAAGCAGTATCTACGATCTTTACCTGAACCTCTTTTGACGAGTTATTTGTTTGATGAATGGATGCGAGCGGTTAATTGGTAGTTATTTTTTAAGAATCGTTTATAAGTTTAATATCATTGTAACTATTAAGTTCCTAAAATTTGGTGTAAAGATTGGATTAAAAATATCAAAATTGGACTTAGGTAACAAATAATAAAAATAAGAAGGATTTATTTAATTTTCAAATTTAGATAGTAAAATGTAAACTTGTATTTTCACAATGTAAAACTTAAACAGCAACTCAATTGTCAAAATAAAACAAAATAATAACGAAGAGAACACAGATTTTCATGAAATTTTATTTGAAATCAGGATTTTTATAATTTTTTAATTAATGTGATTACGCAAAGTTAAAGATAATCTATTGACACAAGCTTAGCGTAATCACATTATGATAGCAGATTGTATTTCGATTTTTAAACCAGACCACCATTGGTTTTTAAATATTTCCTGTGTATTTGCGTCCCAATTATCTTGGATATTATCCTCAGCGATTTACCAGCTAGTTAGCTGTATAAATTGTAAAAATAAAAAGAAGGAAATAGGAAGAAATAAAACGTTATTTGATTCGCGAAAAAGCTTCGAGCACTTTTTTATAAGAGTTTGTTAATAATATTACCAAGTCAATCGGTAAAGATAATTTAAAAAGAAATCAAACTGTTGTGACGATAATCGTACAGAATTTAGAGAACTTAAACAGAAAATTGATTACTAAGTGTGAAAATAGAACTTGCTAGTTGTTCACAGCGTCTTGTATTTGGGAATCTTGCTTCATTCGCGATTTTCCTTGAATATCTCTCTGTACACTTTATTTGTGTTTTTTGTGCAATTTTATTGTGCGTCTTTCAACTATTTTTTGCAGGTTTATACTGATATAATATACTGTTTATATATTTTTCTCTAATTTCTATTTTTAGATACAGATAATTTATATTTTTAGAAACTCATAATTTTATTTAACTAAATTCTATTTTTAGAAACATTATTTTATTTTCATTAATTTTTATTTATGGTAATTTCTATTTTCTATAATTCTTTCTTTGTTTTTTGGTAGGTGTGTAAATAATAAATAATAAAATACTAGTAATACTAATTGTATTAGTATAGGTTAATTATCCCATATGACAAAAAACCTTTTTACAATAAATCACAAAAAAGAATTGTCTAAAAAATTTCATCATTTTGGGATATTCCACAGAGCTTCAAAATTATGTAAAATTGTTTCTTCATAATTTCCTCATGACAGTATACTAACAATGAGATATCCATAATATTTTAGTTGATTTAACAAGTCTTTTTCGTGGTTCAATTAAGCTAATTTGAAAAATAAAGTTTATGTGGAATGTTAGAAACTTAGGCAGGCGAACATTTAAAATAGAATTCTGAAAATGGCTAATTTTATGGACAGTGAGTCACACTTCAAACTTGATTTTAACGATGGTCAAGTCTAAGTAAGGCATCTAAAAATTTTTTGTTGAACTCCGTTTTATAATGTTGTAGTACTTTTATTGTGTATAAATATAAATAAGAATATTATTTATTTTTTACAAAAAACTTTTTTGTACATAAGTAATTGTATTAAGTATAAAGTTTATTATAATAAATATTATTAATATAAATATATTAAATATATTAATATATTAAATATTGTATAAGTAAGAATATTATATATATCAATTTGAAGCTTTTATTTTGATAAAATCAATTATTTTTCCTAGGATTTGTATTCTCCAAAAATACAGCTTTTTATTCGACAGGAATAAGCAAACTTGTTTCTTGTTAAAAAAAGAAAATGCAATCAAACGGTTCTAATTTCAATAAAGAAAATATTGTTACATGTTTATTTAATTAGTTTAAAGTGAGAGGTCTGAAACTGTTATTCCTTTTGAACAAATCAGAAATTGTCATTTTAAATTAATGTTAATTTTTAAATTAAATTTTAATCCAAATAAGTCTCAGTAATTAAATATTTATTTAATATATTTCAATATGGTCTGTAACTGTGTAATGTAGGCACTTTGGTAAAACAATAATAATGGCTGTCTTTTAATCGATTAGCTGGAAGAGGTCACAGATATAAGTAACAAATGAATAAAATATTTCATTTGAACTTTAATCACTCTCCTTAGAATTACTTAAAATAAAATTCTCACGAGAGCTAAATAAATATTTTAATTATTTGTTTTATTAATTAATTAATATTTTTTTCTTATTTTTCAATTAAAATAAAATTTTTAACCAATCAATAAGAAAATATTTTTATGACTTAATATTAGGGTGAGTCATAATAACTCGCGTTTTTTACAAATTTTCTTTACATAGAAATATTATAAGTATATTAACTTT
>JBBMKC010061118.1:0-17565 GCA_037834085.1 Bipalium vagum | reverse complement strand
AAAAAATTGTTGATTCTGATGGAAATTATTTTGTTTAATAAAGTTGATTTTTAAAAAAGTTATGACTTCTTAAAGTATTTGGTTATAACCGCAATTACTCTTTTGGAAACCAAATATTTAAAAACCATTAAAAACTGTATTTAAAAATTTAATAATCGTTAACAAAAGTGTGAGGTCCTTATTTAAAAGATCAATTCAAACTAATAGTTCGAACCACTCCTTACATTTAATTATAAATGATTAATTTGACTAATTATAACCAATTCTACAGGGGATATTTATATCAAAACAAATTCATTTAGATTTTAAAGCTTCAATATTATCTATTATTTTCATGGAAAAGAAATTAATTAATTCTCCGCGTTATTCACAAAGAATAGTGTTCTTAATAAACAAAAGATGTTCAAAGTTCTTCGAAGTGCGGATACGAATTTTTTTTCAAATTGTCAGTCTAAAAATTATAAGTAAAAGTTAGTGGTGAATAAACTCTTCACTAATAATTATTAGTTATATTGATCTGAATCTGTTGAGTTCACAAAGATCTAAATCTTTCTTAATTATATAAATGAATTATTATTAGGTCACAATGACAATTTCTGTGTATAAATTAATTTAACTGCACCATTATAGCAAAACTTTAACAATGAAAATTAAGGTAAATAGGACCAGTTATCATTTTTTAAAACAATATTTTCCTGTAAATGTACAAGACAAACAATATTAATTATTAAGTTCGAAAAAATAGTTTTCACAAAAATCAATATATATTTTCTAAATAGACGTAAAAATTACAATTACAAATAAAAATATAGTTAATAAGGAAATATTTGGACTATTCCCAATTTTAGTGAGGTCAAATATTTGTTTTAATTTTTGTCAATGTTCACTAATTCGAGTATTGTAGTGGCGTGACTCTGTGTAAAGATCACGACAATCATGATATTCAAATTCACCCTTGTTTTAATATTTAGCTATTATAATATACCAGTGTTTATATTTGTTACTTACTCCATACCGTAAAAACCCGATTTGTTAAAATTAATTATAACAAAACAAGACAAATAATATTGACAAAGTTTATTATTATATCGAATGTGCCACATTAACATTTAAACTTTTCTCTTTTGTAATTTTCGTTACTACCCGAGATTTGCTTTCAAAAATGGAAGTCAACGTTTCAGGTTTAGTTGACCAGAAATTCTCTTCTAATAAAAATCAAAATTCGTCAACATTTTTACATTTATTCCTAAGAACTCGCTTATTACCTTTACTTAGTATTGACTGTTTTCTTCAAGGACTAGTGTCATTATATCGATCTTGATGGAAGGGATACAAGTCAAACCACTTCTCATCTATGTCAACGTGATCCTTCTATTGATAATGAGAAATCTGTCGACATCATTTTAGCGTCTTTAATTTCTGGTCATCACTTAACAGGGGGCATGTTCTTCCTCATTCCTCCTTCTTTGATAAATCTTTGAACACTTGTATGTAGAATCTCAAACTTCTCAGAAATACACAATGCTAGAGGATCTCCGCTTCCGAATAGATTCCACAACTCATTGTCGTCTGTCAACATATATGCTTCAATATGCTTTCTTCCTAAACTACTTTTCTGTCCAGAGAACCTGTTTCAAAAAATGTCTTTCGTAAGTCATGTGCGTAATCTTTGTTAACATTGAATGCATCGCACAGACTTTCAACTGTTTCGTACTGTGGCTGTACTTTGCCAATTTTCATGAGAAATCTCTCATAGTGGATTAAGATAAAATTTTTCTTATCATTTGATAGTGCCACCTATAATAATCAATATTACATCAATTAAAAAAACTATACTTACAATTTCTTTTCTAAAATAAATAAATCTGGTTTTTTATGGTATGGAGTAAATATTATATATAAATATTAGCTTCGATACTTATATTAGTTTAGAGCTAAAATGAGTTATGAAGTGAGATTTTCCTTCTGAGATATTCTTTTTTTATTATAAAATAACCACATAGGTATATAACGAAACAAGATTTTTGAAATATACTACTGTGCTTAAAGTTTCGAGAATTTTCAAACAGAGCTATTTAATTTTCAAAATTTATGGGATCCCAGTCACTACAACACGTTTATACAATTATCCAAACATCTTGTATTTTTTATTTGCAGACTAGCTTTCTGAACCCATAGGGATTTTTCTTGAATCTTTTCTACTGTCTCAAAACCAAGGCCAGAAGGTGGTGTTGACTTCTTTTGAGGCATATCAGGTGAATTTGATGATTGAAGAATGATTTTGGTTTGGTTTATGACCAAAATATCACGAGTAATCCTGCAATGTGAGATGACGCATTGTCGTAGTGCAAAATTCATGAATTATTACCCATAAACCGGTTGTTTTTTAAGAATTGCTTCTTTCAAATGACACATGAGTTGCAAATAATATTACTTGTTTACTGTTGACCGGCATGAAGAAATTCGTGATGGATTAATCCAGGACAATAACTCCGAACTGTTAACAGAATCTTAATTTTTGAATTGGTTTTTTAAAGCTTTCCAGTTTCATTTCATTTTTTTAATAGACCATTCATTTGGTTGTTTCGGTTGGTAATGATATAAACATTTTTCATCATTGATAATAATGTTCTTTAACAAAAAATTTATTAAATAGCAAGAGAGTGCAACAATTTAAATATTTCGGCAAAAGTCAATATAAAGTGGATCTCATTTTCAATTTATCTTTCAAAATCAATTAGCAAAATCCAATTTATATTTCACTTTGTGCAGATATCACTCTGATTGTCAGTTGGCCACCGTTTTTGCACCAGATTTTTTATTTTTTCAATGTGTTCATCTTTAGCTGATGTGAAAGGTCTTCCGAAGTATTGGTCGTGTTCCACAGATTTTCTGCCTTCTTTAAAGATCCGTGTTGATAAAGATCCATTGATAATTCCGTGTTTCCGACCATGCATTGATCACGGAAACATTTCTGCATCGTTTCCAGTATTTTGTAACATGGAAAATCGTTCCCCTGACACAATTTAATACAAATTAGTTGATCTTCATACATTGAGATTTGCAGTCATTGATTGGATTTATGTGCGATTATTTAAGATTGATACTTCTTTAAATAATGATTTTAATAACGTAAAACTTTGAATTTATATTATTGAATGTTAAAAAATATTTTCAAAAAAGAATTGTCTGAAATTTTCTTATCGGAAATTTTAAAATGAGATTTTTCGAAACTTTGGACACAAAAGAATATTATAAAAATCAATAGTGAAATTTTATTTAATTACCAATAAAATCAGTAATTTATGAAAATTCGTGTTAAAAATGAACGAAAATCTTAATAAATTAATAATGCAAGCATGTTTCATTTTCTTTTTTGAAAGAGAGTATAATAATGTACACCTTCAAAAATATCAATAATTTTTCTTCTTAATGTTGACGATAAAAACTGAATAGTTGTAGTGTTGCGTATATAAATAATCAATAAACGAAAATACTCGCTATTCAATTGGTTTTTATTTATTTATTTATAAAATTCTGTTTCAATCAGCGGATCGTTAAGTCCAACATTGAGGGATTATTTAAGTAAAACTAAAGATGTTTTTAATTTCATCAATAAAATTCTATATGTATTTCCTTTATAGTCATGAGTGGTGATAAGTTAAATATCAAAGAAAATGATAAAAAATATCTAACAAGACTTCCTAATTTTTGAAAAAGAAAAAAAATCTTAGACATTTTTCTTTTAAAAGGAATGTCAGATGATGATGTGCAGTGCATCCATTGACCGTGTGTAGGAAACGTGCAGCCCAACAGAATCGTCATTTTCATTATAACTAAATCCAATTAATTTGATAAAAATTCTTCAAACCCAACATTGAAAGGATCAAAGAGTACAATTACTTTAAATTGAGAACAATTTCCATTTTACTGATCTTTACTTTTGAAGTTTAAAAAGTCGAAATTGTTAACCTACAACAACTCTTGTTCTACTTTGCTCCTATACCATACCATTAAGATTTATATGATTTGTTAAAAATTATGCAGTTCGTTTCGAAAATTTTCAGACTTTCATTATTACTTTAATAATATTATTGTCGTCTTGGTC
Organism: Bipalium vagum; assembly: GCA_037834085.1. Taxonomy (NCBI): domain Eukaryota; kingdom Metazoa; phylum Platyhelminthes; order Tricladida; family Geoplanidae; genus Bipalium; species Bipalium vagum. The sequence continues at coordinate 13,457 of JBBMKC010061118.1, read as the reverse complement.
TTCTACCAATGGATGTCAATTATGTCCAAGACGAATTTTGAAAGTTTGAAAATCGTGTACAATATAAATTCAGAAATTAATTCATATCTGAATCCCAATTAATACCCCTTCTCTCCAATTACTTTCTATTTTGAGCTTCTTCCTTTTGAGCTTTTAACTTATCAAAAGCACTTAAATTAAAAGCTTATCCTTTTTTTCCTTACCATATAAATTATTAGATGTCCCTTTTGATCATAATTAATGTTCCTTATTTCTACTAACAAGTTTGTAACATTCTTTTATTTTAGAATACCATTACTGGTAAAAGATAAAACTCAACAGTCCAAAGACTTATATTTTAAAGTAAAAATAAATAAGTGAAAAATTTCGGTGTTATTTTTACATTATGTCGTTTTGTGGCCCTTCAGAAGATCATTACCAGAACCACTTTTATTATTAAATTCATTATTTCATCAATAATATTTTTTTAATTTTCTCCGAGAATTTTCCTTGTGCCGATTTAAAGTAATGCCATTTAGTGATTGATTTTTTAAAATTTTATTTACACTTCGAAATTCTGTTTTAATTAATTTTTTTATTTGTTCAAATTTTTATATAAATTATATTTCATTGATTATCTTTGATTTTCGATTTTGGTAGAATTTCTCCAGCACTTTGTGAATGTATTTCATTAATTCATTAATTATTGCGAAGATTTTTACACGAGATAAGCAAAATATTCCCAATCCTGATGAAGTAATACGATACTCCAAATCTTCCTTTGATTTCTTTTAATATATATATTGGTGTATATTTTTAAGCTGTCTAAAATCGTGAAAAAACAATTCTAACTTTTAGACATTCACATCAACATAACAACTGATCACTGATATTTTCGTCATGATTTTTATTATTAAGATTATCTAAAATAATATTGATCCGAAAATTTTTATGACATCCCTTTTTTGTAGAGTTTATTTCGAAGTGTGCTTGAAGTTCTTCTTTTAATAAAAAATATTTAATGTATCGGTTTTATTGATAAATAAACTATCGACAATTGCTTCTTTTCATAGTTGGGCCGTCGAACATAAGTGACCTAGTTTAATTATTATTACAAATAATGGACTTGTGAAAGATGCATCATAATAATAATAAAAATATTAATAATATAAAGGGAACCGCTTCCAGACTACAGTATTGTTTAATTAACACTTTATATGAAGTTGTTTTACTTTATGTTGTGCTTCTAGTTGGTGTAAGTTAACATAAAGTGATGGGTTCAAATGTAAAGATATTTGAAAGCCATGTTTACATTTGATGCTTAATACACGAACAAGAGACGATTCGAGGTCAGAATTTCAAAGATAATCAACCAACTTAAAAATAAGCTATTATTAGTCATTTCCGTAATCTATAAAATAAGCTATCTGCGCAAGTTGTTCACAAAAAATAATTTTTATTGACGTAAAATACTATTAATATCTGATTATAAAGTGTGAAAATCATCCACTGGTTTTGTAGTGGAATTACCTTAATTGATTTACCTTGGTATTTTAGACTGATAAACTTTGAGAATTTCATGAAAAAGTATTCCGTTAAATCACGTATCGCAACATATAAAATAAACGGTGTCTTTAAATTTTTTTAATACAATCAATATTGATTAGATCAAAATAAAAATCCATAATTTATGCAAATGAATGTATTTACAAATACATTTTGACCTAAAAAATCTTTTAATTTCATTTATTTATCTGCAAATTTATTGGTTGAAAATTTATTATTTTAATTTTGACATAATTTTAAAAGTAGTATATGTTTATGTTTAGATTTTTACATTAAATTCCTTTATTGTCAGTATTAATCAAATTTTTACTAAAGAAAATAATTTCATTTGTAAATATTAAATACTTCCATTCTTCCGGATATAATATTTGAACTACAAACCACATGCTATCTTTAAATAACAAAATTATCAGAATATTTATGCAAAAACCAGAATAATGTACCAATAACAGAAGATGAATACACAAATTATTAAAATTACTTTATGTTTCGAAATGATCTAATTATTATCATATTTATCTGAAAGGAGGTCACAATGCTCCTATGTTTCATGGGAAAATTTCCATAATATCAAAAATCATTTCACTTGGATATTATTATTGCTTGTTCCCGGGGTTGAACTTTTAAGAATATGAATTTGGTAATTAGAAAAATCAAGTTTCCCCTTCATGGTGATATCGGTATCTTTCCAGAGATTTTTAATACACCGTAGATATTCCTCGTATTATTTCGAGTCATTAACATTATTAGGCAATTAAATATCAAAAGAGTGTTCGGATTTGGTTCGACACCAGTTTGATATATTGAAATATATTCTGCAATTTGTTTCTGGTTTGGACTTAAATCCAAATTCATGCAAGGGAAAATTTCAGTCCGTTGATTTGCCCTTTTATAGAATGTAAAGAGACAAAATAACAAACCGATCGATGGGGACAGTTGAAAAAGACATTTCTTTGATATATTTATTATCAAGGCCCAGGAATTTTTTAAATATAAAAATATTTTATAAATAAACAATTGGAAATAAATATTTTTATTTTAATAATTTTTGTTAGTATATTACAATAACCAGACATTTTGAAGCAATAAAAATTATTAATTTTTTAATAAATTTTATTATTCTGAAATCGAAAATAAAATCGATCTCAAATTAAGTAATTATTTTCTATTTTTAGTAACATTTATGATGTACTTTAATAATAATAATAATAATATAATAACAATAATAATATAATAATAATAATAATAACAATAATAATATTATTATAATTAAAATTATAATAATTATTAATAGTAGTAAATAAATATTATTTAAAAAATCTTTAAAAACTTTAAATCTTATTAAATTCTATTAATAATAATTATTTCGAAAATTTTTTTTTTCAAAAATAATTATGATAATATTTTTAATTATTTATTCCATTTAAGTTAAAAAGAATTTTTTGTTTTATGAATTCCGAGTTTTGTAAAATTATTTATGGAATTCTTTTCAATAAAATTTTATAAAATATGTTAAAAAATAAATTAATTTTTAAAGATTATTGATACCTTCAAGACGATTGTCTATCACCCTTGCCCGATGAATTTATTGAGTTTTTTATTTATGAATAAAAATTAAATCATTGTTTGCATAAAATAAACATTCTTTCTTATTGGAAAAAATAAAAAAGATTAGACACAAATATAAATAATAATCATGTTGGAATATACTGCATTTTTTTTATTTATGCAATTTCTTAGAGAAAAATAAATTTCGTACAATGGGAAATATGTATTCTAGAAAATTTTCTTTGCTATTTTATATGCTAATTAATATGATAACTGGTTTTTTAAAGTATTATAATAATATTCTAATCAAATCATGGTATATTGAATAAGGTATTTTCAACTTTTCTCTTATCGAATTCATATAATTGTAAGTAGTAAATTACACAATGCAACAAATTTAATTAAATTTAATAATTAAATAATTATAATAGTAATTAAATTATTTTAATGATTAAAATATTAAAAACGAAGTTTAAAACGTTCTTATTACAAGTCCAATGAAAATAATCAATTTTTTTCGCATCGATTAATAAACAGCCAATCAAAAGATGCATTGCAATTACATTAAGGCAATTATTGTGTATACTTGATTTAATGTCAACTTTCAAATGTAGTGGTAAAATACGCATTTTTATTAATTTTATTCATTTATTTATTGATTTATTATTTATTTTTTATTAAATGAAATCCGGAATAATATTTCATGAAATAAAAGATTAAGAAAAATTTATTTGAAATTAAGCTTGCATTTTATAAATTTTTAAAAAATTTTTTTTGAAAAATTGCCTAAAAGTGCAATAATTTTTTTTACTTTTTGGAACTAAGTCAACACGTTTCTAATAATAAAGATAGACTAAAATCAGAACATTTTAGTCTAAAGTCACGAACATTTTCTTTATTATAAATAAATATTATCATATGATGAATTGATATTAAAAAAAGGTTATTGATCATCTTTTGTGACTCATATTATTAGTTCAGATCGCCGTTTTTGATTTTCTAAAAATTTTTCTGATAAAAGTTTCAAAATATTAATTTTTTAATCTTTTTATCATGAATAACTCTGAGACAATACCAACTTATTTTATTGCATAAGCAAATATGTGCAAAATTAAATGTATTAATATTGAATGTTAAGAAAAATTAACATTCGGAAATTGATTATAGATTTAAGATTTACGATATCATTGATATACTTTATTAAAGTTTATTCAAAAGTTTAAGATATATAAGCATTGTCTTTAGTCTGTGAACTCTGAAATTTACTCTTGTTGCATTTGACCTGTGTAATAATAAAATAATAATAATAATAATAATAATAATAATAATAATAATAAATGTATGATTATATAAATAAGTAACTTTTAAAAAATGCAATTCCAATTGAAATTTTTGGGTTCTACTCAATTATATTTTAATGAAATAGTTTAATAATTATTGTGAGAAAAAGTCGAGATCGTCACACTCTTCAATGAAAAGCCCTTTAGAGTAATGAAAGTAAAAAACGAGTAAAAATTTTAGAATCTCTAAATTCAACACTTGTCCATGATGTTTTTCAATAAACCTTCAAGGGCATGAATGACATCTTAAATTATAAGTCTTTATGCTTCACTGTAAAATCGAAACTGTTCATTTGTGGAACCTTCAATATTACTAGTTTTTTTAAAAAATACCAATTAAAAATTATGAGTTTGTACAGGTTCAAGAGGTTTCTAATATTTTTAAAAAATTAATGTTGAATCTGAGACACTTTAGATTAAGATATTAATAATATTTGGCTTTTCCTTAGAAACGAGAGTATATAGATAAGGCATTACACGAATTAAATGTGTGGCCACATTTGTCTTTCTTTAGATGACCAAATTTCTAAAATCAGATGTTGCTAAGTCCATGGGCTGACTGTCATATCAAAGTCTACTGAAAATTGTTGATCATGATTGAAATCATGTGGGATTAACGTACTTATTTTTGTTCGTATTTTACTTTTTCAAGAAAATCAATTAAATCAACCCCTTTCTGTTTTCTTTAATTACAAATCACGATGGTAAATCCATAGTTAATCAGTAGTGATTTCACATTGAAAGTAATTTTTCCATGTTCACTAAGAATAATTGCAGAGATCTTCCACGATTTTGTTTTTCATAAATGACCCAAAAAGTAAAAGCCTATGGAAAAAAAAGTTTTGTATTTTTTTCATTATTTAGGAAATGATCAATATTATATTACTACATTTTTTCTCTAACTCGTTAATTAACATGCTAAAGGATGCCTCACAAAACCCATCACATTCAAGAAAAAGATGACTAAATTCTTTTTTTTTACTATTTTACTTTTTTGATTTAGCTAGTATTCAATAATGCAACTTAAAATGTTCAGTGTGAAGTTTTTATTACATTCAAAATTTTAAATTTTGTCCACTTAAGGATTGGACAAATGTGCAATTTTACCAGATTTCTTTAGGACAATATTCGGAAACTGAAAGTTAATGCTAAAGCCATTCACTTTATTGACCTAATGGAAATGCCTGGTTTACAGACTAGTCAAATTTCTTTTCATTCACATTCAATCATCAAAATGATCGTATTTCTCGTGAGGAAGAAGTCAAAACAGACATTCCAAATGAGGATTTATTGGTGAAAATTGATAAACAGGAGTCTACAATATTTTATTAAGCTGTATTATCATGGTATGTTAAGACAGCTGCACTTCAGTTAAGATTATGCTGCTAGACAAAAAGATCTACCTCAGTACAAAAATAATTAATCAACATGATAGCTGAATGGTTCTAAACCCCATATAACTACAGATATTATTATCTAGCTCGAGGAAAACAGGTCAAACTTGATTAAACCTAATGAATGGCTATCAAAAAGTTTTCCTAAATCAATAGTAGTCTTAAGTTCAGATTACTAAATGTGATGGTTTTTTGTGATACTGTAGTTTCTGCAGTATTTAGTAGGTCATTTTAATCAATCAGTAAATAAACATTTTCGGAATCATCAATTATGCAATTATTGATTTATTCTCCACCCGTGTATATGACTTGTTTCCAACAAATCAAGCTTTCAATCTCTCTTTTGTATAACTTTTCAGCTTTGGATTTGATAAGCAAAAGTATACTAATTTGATACCATCTCAATTTTGAAAAATTTTATCGGAAAAGAAACATTGTATTGATCGAAGTGGTAGTCAGAGGATACTATATCCTGGGAATAAGGAAGATGAAGAAGAATATTTCATCCAAATTCCATAATTTTTGGAGGTCACTATTGTGGTATACAGCCTGGAATTATCTTAATGCAACATGACAAATTTTCTGTTGATTAGTGAAGGATGTTTACGTTGAACAACATCCTTTAATTGGATAAAATGTTTGCATACAAGTCTGATGTAATTATTTTACCCGGCTTCTAAAAATCAAAGTTTATGAAAATTCCATCAAAGGCTAAGCAATGTTTTTTTTCAATTGAAGTTTTGTCTGATGAGAGTCATTGTCTTTTTTATTAAGGATTGTCGTACTGGATATATTTCTTATTACAAGTGAAAATTCTGTTGAGAAAAGGGTGCTTGTTCTATTGAATAAGAAATAATTACAGATTAGTATTCGTTGCATTTTTAAAATTTCATTTGAGATGTGGCACTCACCTTCATTCAAGGATTTCTTTTACCAATTGATTTGAAGTGATCATGTATTTTTAATTGAAGTTCCTCGGAATTATTAAAGTTTCTGAGATTTCATCTAAAGGCATCCAAGGATCTTCCCTACCAAATCTCGAAGGACTTGGTCATCTATACTAAATGATCTTTATGATTTTGAAATAACTTTCAAATCAAAGTTTCACGAATTACATTTTGAAAATCATCTTCGTATCCTTTTCAAATCTAATGCTTTCTCACAAACAGCATTAATCTTCCACTTGGCCTCAACTGCCAAATTATCTTGATGAAATTTCTTTTCATTGATCAGTCTAAGATGTATGCATTTTGGTGGAGTTTCAGTGATCATGTAGAGACTTGAAAGATGAACTATGCCTGTGCAGATTGAAGTCAAAGGAAACCATGATAAATCGCTGCGGCTCTGTTGTACATAAATCTATCGTCTGACATGAGTACAGGAGCAAAAGACTAATCGTAATATCTAGTAGCTGGTTCCCTACGAAGTTTACCTTAGGATAGCTGGCATTTGAAATTTTAGTTTTATCTGGTTTAAGGCTAATCATTTTTAAATTACTTGCATTTATTTTAATTAATCATATTATTTTAAAAAGTACTACTTTATTAATATTTAATAAAATAATGTATAATAATTTTATTGATTAATTTTATTTAAACCTTTAATACATTGATCAAAAAACAGACTGCTTTTCGGGTGACGTAATATGTCCAGAAGAATTATTCTATTCTCAATATGATTTTCCTAAAATTCTTTCTCCTACCCTTAGTTTCAAAAAACATTAATACCATAAACCGCATTAATCTCCTAAAAACCGTTGGTAAGCATTTAAATAATCTAAATTCCGATATATCGACTCAATCAAAAACTGGTTCCATGAAATTTATAAATGAAATGAAATGGTGTGAATGAAATTTTCTTGTGACACTTGTTTCTTGTGAAATTCATTAGGGACAAGTTTATTGAGCTTGACATTTCCAGACTGAAGAATTTAGTCTAATATAGAGTAGTCAGAACTGAAATTATTTATGAAAACCCATTAATGATTGGTAATTTGGAATATATTTAAAGTAAATTTAAAGAAAAAGTAATAATTGGTCGTACAAAACAACATAATATGACAATTTTTTAAAAAAATATATTTTTAGAGCAAAATTATGTATGATAAGGTCATTTGTATTTTTCCTTTACATTATGTAAAACATAAAAACGGAGATTCAAGGAAAACTGAACCTGTTTTTATTACTAAATTCTTTTTTGAAACGATTATACTTCAATTTGTCTTCCTTTAAAAACTTTAAACATTTTTAGAATGTAATAAAACTTCAAAATGATACGATTATTTCCGTATTCTGATTATGAATTTATATAAAGTCTGTGTTACTTTTTAATTCTGTTGTGTAATATGCACCAAAACCTTTTTTTTTGAAAAATTTGATTAAAGCCGCTCCATTAAAAAGGAAACTTTTAGACTTTTCCAAAGTTCTCCAGATGATCAACAATAACAATTTCAGCCTAATTGACCATAGTTTATCAATAACATCTATCTTTATTATAAAGATCTAGTGATCTAAAAACATATTGAATCTGTCAAATCATAATATGTAATTAAAAGGTCACAAAATAAATTAGTTTATGTTGTCCAAAAATATTTCGATCAACAGATTTACAGAAGAGCGTCTATTTAAGTAGAGCAAGATATTTTTATGTATATTATAATATGTATACCATTTCCGGATCAGTCGACTGGTAATTCGGAACTGAATCTCCATTGATCTCAATTGTTTAAAGTGACCAAAAATAACAATTAATTTGGATATAGTAACTTATTTTTAATGTTTCCCTATTGTAAATTATTACTTATTATCAGCAAATCATTTTATATTTTGAATACTTTTAATCTTATCAAACTCTGGATAAATTATATTATATATTTTCCCAACCTTTTCTTAATTTAAAGGTAACCAAAGTGGGTAAATTAGCAAAGGGACTTGATAAGTAAAAAGAATGGAGTTATTTTGTATTGATTTCAAATCACTGATAACATATAATCATGTTTATTTTCTTGTGTAAAAAGGTAATAATAATTATTAAATATTAAGTTTATTTTTTAACAGTGAAACAAAATTCTGAACTGAAGGAAAATTAATAAAAAAAATTCTATTATAACAGGAGAAAGTATTAACTCGTACGAGGAAGAATCTCTAAACATTTAGCTGACATTTCTTTTTCCAAAATTGAGTAAAAAGTGTTATTAATCTTATCTTTTACTTTTCTTGAACTCAACATTGATCAACAATTGACCAAACAGCTCTTCTGCCTGATCTATGTGTAATAATAGTTAATTATTATACTATCACAGACCATGAAATATAAAAGGTCATGTATGTTGTTCATCTTTATCAATCTTAAAAATTCATTTCGAACCAGTTTTGTCAATAAAGTTATGTCCAAAGCATGAAAATAAGTCTAACATATTTATTCAATCAAAATCCTATTTGGTTAGATCATGTACCATTTCTTAACGAGAATGGAAGAAGGAACCTATGGGAATGATGCTCCTGTTGTTTTTCCTTAAAATAAAACTTAGCTCTTCTACTTATATTGAATAATAATAATAACAATGTAATAAATGCAATTGGCTATATAATAAATAAAATTATATTTATATAATATTAAAAATAAATTATTATCCATGCACTTTTACAACAGCATTATTAGCTAACTTATTTTAGGTGTCGATAGTCGCAATCGAAATATTTTGCATTTGGCCGTCCTATACCGTCATAGTGAGCTGGTGGGCCTAATTTGTGACCAGTTTCCCCAGTTGATTAACCAGCCAGACTGCTTACAACGTACACCTGTTCACTATGCTGTTTGTTTAAAGGATCAACGTCAAATATTATCTATTATATCAAACAGCAACTCCATCAATTTGCGTGATAAAGACGTGGTTTATATTTTTTTATTACTTTTAATACATCATTTACAGTGTATGTTAGAATAATTTATCTGCCCAAGAATATATTATGGAACTGGAAGCTCCAACGCCCGTGAAAATGAAAACTCGAGGAAGGAGGACTTATAATTACGAAGTAAGTAATGTTTTGATTTTGACTGATTTTGTAAAATATAGTTTAAAATGATTAAGACTTTTTGTACTTCAATATACCTTTATCTTAAAACATGAATATTATATATAGTAACATAATAAGTTTACATTTCTTGACGTAACATATTATTGACGTAAGTTATTATTGAAGATTGATAAATTGTAAATCTAGCAAAGGATGTTCAAGGTAGTAAGATTTGTTACAAAGGTTTTATTTTATTATACCGACTATATCGAAAATTAAATCTGAAACTTTTGAAGAGGTTCATATTAATCGAATAAATTTAACATTAGTAAAGACGAGGTGTATGCATAAGTTTTAATCCTTTTCTGAGCATTGTTTAAATAATCGACATAATAATCTAACTTCTTCCAAATTGTATTTCCATAATTTTCTATTAAATTGTTATTATTTTAATTTAGTTTCTGATATATTATCAAAAATTACGTTGAAGATGAGTGACGAAAAAGCATACATCGTATAATGCATCAGATTTGAGTTTAGCGAGGCAAAAATGTTTCGATATGCTTATTCTAGATGAGAAGACAGTTTCCTACAGCACATGTATATTTTGGTTTTGTAGATTTAAAGAAGGAAATGTTGATGTCACTGATCAACCATCCATAGGGGCTCTATGAAGGTTGGAATCTGAAAACTTGACGAAAAAAAAGTTTTACTTTACATATGGTGGTATATGAAGGATCCTATTCATTATGAGCTCCTTCAAGTAGGTATGACTACTAATTCCGAACGTTAAAGCAAAGAGTTGTTGTATTTGCTTGAAAAATAGAGATAAAAGACCTTTTTCGGATAAAGATCTCTTAAGATTATTTTGCTACTGGATAATGTAAAACCGCATATGGCTAAACATACACAGGAAATCATCTTACAATTAGACTGAGAAGTTCGTCCTCACAGGTTCAAACCTAACTCCCACAGATTATCATTTGTTTCTCATCAATGCAACAGTTTTAGCCAGTTTTCACTTCAAAAATGTTTCCATGATACGAGAATTTCCGAATAATTTCCTTCCTTCGAAACCTACAACTTGTTATTGTTCTAGAATTCGACAATTATCAAAAAGGAGACTAAAAGTGATCGACAATAATGGGTCTGACAAATAATTATTAGCCTTTCTAATATTAAAAAATATTTTTAAAAAGACTAAAACTTATGCATACCTCTAACATAAACCAGAAAACATATTCAGATTAACAAAATTAGGTTCTTTAAAACAATAATTTATTAATAGTAAATTTTGTTCACGATGTTTAACTTCAAAACGTCTTTAGGCCACGAGTCGGCATTTGTCTACTTTTTCTTCAACCTTTCAAAAATTAATATTTAAGTGAATTTTGGTTATCAATTTTGCTGACACAGTTTAAAAGGAAAATCTTGAATTGTAAACAGGACTGTTTGGGGGTCAATTTTCAGAAAGAATAAACCAACTAAAAATCATTTTTTTGTTAATTTTGTCTTATGAGCAAGGACACTATATCGCCTGTGTATCCAATTATCTCCTGTCGATTTAATATCTTCGTTGGTCCCAAAAGGTTTTAAAATAAATAAATATTATTACTATAGTAATGATACACAAATAAAATGCTAATACAACAAGTGTATTCAATTATCATAATCAACAGTTGACTTTCAGGACATTTCTTCGATTTTTGCTTCAGTATTCTCTTTACATTTGTCTATCTTAATTTTTGATGATTTTGACATTATTTTTGTCTGTTTATTGAACCCTGCTGTCCATCGCTGCACAGTAGATTTAGAAACGTGGGTCTTAAATAATTTGAGATTTCTTGAAGACTCATTATCTTCTTCAAAAAAGTATGTAAGTTCTAAAAATGTTACTTTTTATTAAGCCGTAGAGGTCAGTGTTTATGACATTCATAATCAGAAAGTTATAATAATATTAATTTTCACTAAATGCAACTGATTTCAAGCAGACATCGAATATAATTATTTTTTAATCATTTAATATTGAAGATGTAACATTTCATACTCTCTTAGTAATAAACCGTGTTCTGGCGGTATACTCTAAAAGAATATAACCTAAATTTAAGCAATACTCATAGCGGCAGAAGAGATGTGCCATATGTTATTGAAAGTGCCTTGGAAAGATTAATCTGACAGCGAAGCATCAGAACTTATAAAAACACCAGTAACAGATAATAAACACCATCATTATTGGCTTTTGTACCAGGGTCGAAACATTCTCTTAGTTTTAAATGAATAAATGTTCTAAACATCAACGAGAGGCTTTGATTGACGAAACATAAATGATCATTGCCACTCCATGAAATTATCACGGAAAATTAATGAAGCACCATTTTCCAAGTTGATCACTCTCTATTGATATTTCACACACTTGATCATTCTAATTGCACTCAATTTTAATTTCACAATTTACCACATTTAATGTGACACAGAGAGAAAATCATATTTCTATTTCACACAATAATTGTTTTTTTAATCATTATTTATTTCCCCATGATTATTATCATCATTAATTAATAAAGGTGAGGAACCTGGTATCAATAGAAAAGGAAATGGCAGAATCAGAGATGATAAGCTTACACGTTGATAATCCGGACAGCCGTTCCTGCAGCAATATGATGCAAGATGGTCTGATTAATTTTCCAAAAGCCGCAGCCTGAAAGTGCGTCCAAGTCAAAATAATATTGTCAAATTAATATAATTAACATTATACAATATTGGTCGATAGTCCGATATTCAATATTTGGGACCAACCATTGTATTCTGTTTCAGATCGACAATTATTATTATATTTATTTTAAAAAAAATATATTTTTAATTGTTCAGACGTTTTTCATTTACACTTGAATCAAAGTGATTCAATTACCGTTTCTATCTGTATTGTTTTGAAAACAGAACAGGAAAAAAAATCGAGTGCGAAAGTATTTTTTCATTATGAAGCAAAATAAATCATATTTCAATTTTCAATAATATTAATAACAAACGCTGAAATAGACAAAATTACAAATCACGTGATCGAACAAACAATTATAGATAAGCACGTGAGCTCTATTTCCATTTGACAATGGAAAACTATTTCTAAAATAAACGGACAAGCACTGTACAACATTTGCAGGCAGAATTTATGCAAAGAATCTGACAAATTGGATTTTGTTTAGTCAGTTTGTATTTTTAGATTCGCTGTCATCTTCGTCAGTGTGCGCGTGTGTGTTGTCGATCTCTGTTAATGTTGGGTCCCTGTCCGGGTCGGGTTGGTTGGGTTTGTCTGGTGGTTTGTTTGTTTCCGTATGTGTATTTCAGTTTACTGCCATGTTTCAAGGCAAATGTTATGTTATATTATATACATTATTTAGTCAAGAGTTTTCAGTTTCTCCGAGCTTGTCTTCAACATTTTTTCTAACTAATTGAATTGATTCTTTATTTCCATTGGAATCCAGTCCTGAAAAATCTTTTGTGACAGGCGAATGCTACATTTCATTTTACACAATATATTCGTATTATTATTATTATTATTATTCTTATTATTATTATTATTATTATTATTATTATTATTATTATTATTATTATTCTTA
>JBBMKC010061117.1:0-26239 GCA_037834085.1 Bipalium vagum | reverse complement strand
ACTTTTGGTTCACCCTAATATTACGAAATTAAAAAACAATTTTATTCATTTTCAAAATATCGATCCAGATTTGTTTATTATTTATTTCGAAAATCCAAAACGTCGAAAACCTTGGTGCGACAAAGGTCAACCGTCAAAATTGATAGCAAAACGCAATATTCACGGTAAGAAAGTATTACTGTGTATATGGTGGGATTAGAAGAGTGTTGTACAACGAGCTCTTGTAACCTGATTAGACTATTACTGGTGATCAATATCAACAGAAATTACTTATTGCAAGAAAAACGACCAGATTGGACTAAAAGACAAGGGAATGTCGTTTTGTTGCATGTTAACGCTTGTCCCCGTGTTTCAAAACAGGTTAAGGAAACGTTGAATAAATTGAAGGGCATGCCTTACCCCATTCGCCGTATTTACCAGACATTGCTCCATCTGATTATTACTTGTTCAGAACAATGACGCATTATCTCTTTAAACAGCGCTTCAAAACCTTTGTAGATATCAAATATTGGATTGATGACTGGATCATATCGAAACACTAAAATATTTTCTTTGACGGTATTCATAAATTACCAGAAAATGGGCCAAAGTTGTAGATATTGGAGGAAATTACTTTGATTTAAAAAATTGGTTTTGTTTTGATAAAATAAATGATTACTGCACTCTTAAAAAATCGTCATTTTCAACTTGTACACCTAATAGTTCATGCATATTTTCTTCAAACACCTCCATTCGGATCAGTCTATATATCTTTATTTTGCGAGGACGCTCTTTCAATGATTTAGGGGATATCAAAGCGGGATGCCCGAAGTCCTTCGACTTTAAGGACAAAAGTTGGAACAAAAGTGGCATCGAACAGCTTGCCAATAGATCGTTTAAGACAGTAGAATCAACGGGATTAATTTTGAAATTATTTTTTGTTAACAATATATTGAAATATTGGTCTAAAAAACGCACGAACTTTTGGTTCACCCTAATATTACGAAATTAAAAAACAATTTTATTCATTTTCAAAATATCGATCCAGATTTGTTTAGTTAAGGATGATAAAACAAGTTTTGTGAGGACAGAATAAAGTTTATCTATGCTCTGAAAATCTTCTGAATAATATAATTACTTAAGAAAAGATGGAATTGGAGCAATCTCGACAATGCCATTATGTACTTTTTCCTCAGCAGTTTGCTCATTATAGGAATTCTTTCCAATAACAATATCTTCATTGCGTATAGGTTCACTGTTTAATTCATTCTCGTCAATATTCGCAGTATATTTCCAGATGTGCCGACCAAGAACATTCCTAAACACATTTCCCAAATGTTCTGTTGGTAGTGATAAATGATTAGGATTAGAAGTCGCTGTAGTTAACGTAAAACCAGCTGACGAGAAGCACTTAACAATTTCGTTGATGAAAACACTTTCCCAAGGTTGAGAGAACCAGTCTTTTTTGACATCATACGCAATAATTCAATTAAACCTACGTTTTTGTGATATAGACTTTTAAGATTGTGTATGATCCCGAATTTCAAAAATTACAAATATATTTTTTATAAATTAAAATATATTTTATGGGAAAATGTTATTCATATAATTATTATATTATTTTTTTTAATTTTTTTAATATTAATTAATAATTTATAATAATCAATAATAATAAACAAAAATTTTAACTCGATAAAATGGGAGAAAATATAATTAGTTAGAGCTTTTTCACACATTATTTATATTTTTTATTGCTTTCTTTACATTATTACAGAATCAAAAATTTTTAGACTCTAATGTTCTAAAAATTTAATAATTATTAAATATTTAAATATTACACTTAATAATGAAATACTATGTTCTAAGCCTTATCAAATTTAAAGAAATACAAAGTTCGCTCTTAATAATAATCGATAGAAAGATAATAATAATTTCAATTATTTATTTATATTTCATATTTTAATGATAATGAAGATTAAAACAAATTCAATATTTAAAAGTTAAAATTAAATATTATTTTTAAATAATTATTATTGATAACGTTTTGTAATTTATCTTACTACTACATTTTTATAGGCCACTCTGTTATTTTCACAGAACAAATAGCTAAAATAATTTAATATATCTATCCCTATAAACAGTAACCAAAATGTCCGTTATTGTTTCAGCAAAGCAAAAGAGAGGTGCATTTATGGATTACTCTACCCGGTACACATTTCTTTATTTCATTGAGTTAAGTATCTTTGATTATTGGTGGTTTTCTTTTTTCATTTTCTCCGGTCCAACCCCAACGGCTTTGGATAAGTGAGATTGAACTTATTGCAAGTCTCGTTAAAATTTGTCAAAAATTAATTAAACCTATTTCGTAATATATATCTTTTTCTTCTACATATGGTGTTCTTCTTAGTAAAAGACTTCACCTTTATATCTAATTGTATATTAGGCAGGTCTTATTTGCAGTATTTATTATGGTTTTGGTTCTTAAGATATTAATAAAATCTTCAATTTATTATCAATTTTACCAATAGTACATTTTTTCTCTGGTAAATTTCTCGATTTGAACAACGGTACATAAAACTAACTTTTCCTTCAAACAATTGTCTACTTTGATTGATTCTTAAGACTGTTTTTGGGGAGATTTGGTAATTTTGTTAATTATCAAAATTATTCTGTACTTAACAAATGTCCAGACTAATAAATATTTTCTGATTTAACGACAATCATTTGCAGCCTTCTCTACTGATGCTACATTCGCCGAAACTTATAAACAACTTAATAAGCTTTCGAAATATTTTTATGTATTAATAAATTAATTTTGTTTTATTAGTAATAGTATAATAATTATTATTATGTATAAAAGTTATTATTTTATTATTATTTTTATTATTATTATTGTTCACTATATAGTGTATCAAATTAGACCTGACTTCAACTCTTAGGTGGTGCAAATAATAACAATCAGTAAAGCAAGAATTTTATTTATATTTCACAATCACAAAAATACAGAAAGATAATCAAAAGTCTGGGATCACAATTAATATCTGAAATGTTTTACAAACCTTGCACTATCTTATCAAAACACAACACAGCCCAATAACAATAATAATAAAAAATGAAATAAATGTAATGTCTCAGCAATAATAACTAATCAATAATAATCGATTATAGTGAAAGTTTAATTAAAACAAAATATTAAAGTTTGATTAAAACAAGTGTTAATTAATTTTTATTATTATTATCATTATTATTATTATTTCAATATATTATTTTATTATCTTTTGTGTCATTCATATATTAAATATATATATCATATAAAAATAAATTGCAAACCTCTGATGAACATACATTTGCAGGGTGATGACAATTTTTTTCTAGGTTTTCCAGTTAAATTTGGAATTTTTATACTATAAATAAAACAATGTAAATAGAACAATCTATTGAGTGTTAATAAAAATTGGCATATTGCAATATGAAAGTCTTCACAATAAGATTATTCCAAGTGATATTCAATAGTTGCTACAATCAGTTCTACAAGGACTGAAAAATGCTACATACTCCTTAAACTCTTCCGTATTTAAAATGTATTTTCCATAATTAATGTCCAACAAAAATAACAACATAGTTAAACAAAAAAAGGTTAGACTGACTTTATAAAACGCAATGTTTAATACAACATTGAAAATATTCTTTACTTGTCTCGGGTTTCCTGTATTTTAAATGAACTTGTGCTTACTTTGCTCAATTCTAATTGTGTTTTGAAGTTTAAAGTTTTATTTAATAAAATTTAACTGAAAATTATTGATAATTCAAAAAATTCAGAATGAAACTACAAAATTAGAAAATTTCATATATCTAAGACTTCTGAAAAATACTTATTTAATTTTTAAAAAGAAAAAAACAATAGAAATTAAAGCACCCCAATATATTATATAAAAATTGTGGTGGTAAAAACGAAAGCGTGGCACCAAACCAAACTAACCGATTGGTTACTCGCAAACCCAGCAATAAATCGATTTCAATGCCACAACTAAAACAGAACTTCATTCAAATGTAAACAAGGATATTATCTTGTCTTGTTTTAAACAATTCGCAATGCAAAAAAATTATGGCTAAGCCACCTCTGAAAGCCGAACACAAAATTAAACATTTACATTGAGTGAGAACTTACAAGAAGCGACGAATTGAAACATATCATCTGGAGTGACGGGAGAAGTGTAATTTAGACGGACCAGAGGCTGTATCAACTAATGGAATTACTTGAAAAAAGAAAACATTTTTTCAAAGAAACACACTGGAGGAGGATCTTTAATGATTTGTTGTTCGTTCAACTTTGGAATTTCTAAAGGACAAAAATATTCAAGTTGTGGACTGGCCACCGTACCCATCGACCTAAATCTCCAAGAAAATTTTTTTCCTTTTATTGTGGAAAGCAATTTAATTCTATTGATAAGCTGCAATTGACGGTCATTAGCTGTTGAGAAGATAAATCCCTCTTCGAGAATTTGGTAACTTTTACGTCAAATAAAATTTATGACACCATTTATGCTCATGAAAGCTCAATAAATTGTATCTATTTTAAGGAAAAAAATAGTTTTTATGAAAGTGCGACAATTAAATTGTGGGATGTTTTTCCTCGATATTTTTATTCTTTGCTTGAAAAATTTGGTAAAATTTTGTGTTCATAGTAGGATTAAGATATTAATTGGTATATTTTGTTAAATTTGCCAAACTTTTAAAATCTTTGGACATGGGACAATGTCAGGTTTAGAGTGCGGAGATTAACTTATGTCACACTGTATTTCATCGTACGAATTTTCAATTGTCCTTTGGCTAAGGTCTGATGAGATACGTGCCTTCTCTTGGAAATAAGGAAAAAAATTAATTCAAAGGTCATTCAGATTTCCTTTGCCACATTTGTATAAAAATTCAACTTTTTAAAGATAAGATTATTCATAAAAACAGAAAAAATCTCTGTCGTAATATTCTCAGTTCCACAGTCATTTCGCGACGATATTTTCTATTTTTCGAGTACGGGATTGATATTATCTGATCAAACAAACAATCGCACTCAAAGGCACTTAAGCAAGAAGTATACAGACTCAGCCTCACCATTACCACCGGACGAGAAATTCAGCTGACATTTAATTTCTTTTGCCATGGGTAACTGGAAATTGGAAATCTATGAAAAAATCGAATAATTCCTTCTGATTTCAGAAAATTACTTGCAAATAATACACTGACAAAATATCCTTGGAAAATAATTGGGCATACTTCCTTATGTTATCCTGAGATAAATCCAATTTGTTCATCATAAAATTATTAGTGTAAAACACTGACAGAAAATATTCTTAAATATAAATATACAAGTAGAAAAGCTTTTAATTAATCAGTTAAACAAAATATGATTTATCTATTTTAATTTATTAATTAATTTAAATAAATTAAATTAAAGAAAAAAAAATTAATTTTTTTCATTAGAAATTTATTAACATTGAAAATTGTACGGAAATTATACTTTTAAAAATTAAAACAAAAATAATTAACTAACCAGTTTATTTAATTAATTTAATCAATTAATTAATCAATTTAATTTATTTAATTAATTTATGAGTTCAAAAAGAAATTATTTTTAGTTAAACAAAATTTTATAATTAAAAGTAATTAAAGTTTTTTTATTGGTTAAAATTGAAATAATATTATTATTTTTATCGTTGACATTTGTATATTTTTTCTTAATTTTTTTTTGTTTGATTATTAAATAAAAGTTGTAATAATTATTTGTTTGCAGCAAATTATTAACTACAATTGCCGAGCACTTGTTGCATCTGTTCCGTTTTTTACATATGCCGACCAAGACTTTGTCTCAGAAGTCGTTACGAAACTGAAATTCGAAGTATTCCAACCTGGTGATCTTATTATTAAAGAAGGTACGGTCGGTACTAAAATGTACTTCATACAAGAGGGTATTGTCGATATAATTACAAAAGACGGAGAAGTGGCCACCAGCCTTTCTGACGGCTCTTATTTTGGAGGTAATTCAATTAATTTATATTTTTTAACAAAATATGCATTTATTCATTTCGTATATATTAAATGGTAAGCATGTTTAAATTGGTCAAAAGTCAGATATTAAACTTTTTTCAACCAACTTTGTCATGATATTATGTTGGCACATAAGGTCGTGCACTTTTTAATAAAAACAAAACCACACAAAGTTAATTATTTAATTTTGGATTATTATGTATGACCTCCTACCAACTTTCAATTTAAACTATTCCGTATTTATTCTACTCAGTGGTTTACTTAGTAAAAATGATTCAATTTGGTTTCTAACCGAATTCCCTTTACTGAAAGTTTTTCCGTTCAAAAATTCTATACCTTATGAAAGAATGGTAATCGATAGTAACAAAGTAAGGAGATAGATGCTGATGAAAAAACATTCAAGTAGAAGATCAAAAAGTTTTTTCAAAAGACCAATATTATATATTTTTGACGCTTTTTGTGTATTGCATTGTTTGATTTGATTAATTGAGCTCAGCACACATTTCAAATTAATGGTTTGGCACAGATGGTTATAACCTATAATAAATGTTACAATTGAAATTCCGTTTAATTAAAACCGTGACTTTTTTCAGGAGGATTTCTGTGGGTTGCTATTCCTTCACTATAATCTTTTACAAGCAACATTTTTATTACTTCCTTTTCAATGTTTTAAGAAATGATGGTTTTTTGTCGTTTCAGTAGCAAATCGCATATCGAAATACATGCCACTAAATCTGATTCAGTACTAAAATACTGAATAATAATAATAATATTACTTAGAACCTCTATTCACCAGTTTGTCTACTGATTGCTTAAACATTTGTTTTAGATATTGCTACATATACTCAGAGTGAAATTTGTCATCCAAACTTTAAGTCATCCTTCGCAGAAGCAATGCTTTTCGTTTAGTGAAACCGTGAGGGGTATGCAGTTTCGCATTATTATAAAGAAGAAGTTTGGCTTGCTTATCCTCTCTTTTTTCATATTTTCTGTCAACAGTACAAATTTCCTGGACTGCTTTTGAAACTTTCTGTCCTCGATTAAAATAGTACCATATGACGAAAATGGTGCTTTTGATCAACTTGGTACTGCATTTTAAATCTGCATGTGCTTTTTAATTATTCATTAACTCTAGAAATTCTGTATTTTTCTGTCTCATCAACATTTTTACCCTTTCTAAAGTTAGATAATATTTATAAATAATAAAAACTTTCCTTTTCCAAGTAAAATAACAAAAATGATGAATATGTACATTTCTGCCCATATATTATTAATTGAATTGCGGTATAAAAACTATAATACCATTAAATTCTACTATTAAAAAGCACAAGATCTTACTTTTTAACCCAACAAATTATAAAAAAAATAAGTCACAATAAAAATAAAACTGATAAATGTTTGGTAAATCAATACAACTCATAGATTCCTTCAATAATTTCTTCGTGTCCAGAATTCCTGACTTTTACGTTACTGACATAAGTAAATAAACTGTTTCGTTGATCAAAATGTATTGAGTCGAATGGTTCTTATTTTACTTAATAAAGACTTGTTCTACTTGAAGTATATAATAAATTTTTAAGGTCAAAAACAGATATTGTTTTTCAAACATAAACCCAATATTATGGATTTTTTTCTTTCCAAAGTGTTTTATTGAAAAATTTTCTTCAAGTCTAAAAAGTAAAAGATTAAATGAAATGAAAATATTTAATTTTGTGTGTTTTAGATTATATATGAAATTCGTTTGGGTAACTGATTACTCTTTATGACATTGTTACTTTGATTATTTTAAAGGTTTCTGTCTCAGCTTTATGTAACTGTCTTTACAAATAATAAATAATAAATTCCTTTAAAAAACCAATAGTGCCAACCAGTTGCAGTATGTAGTTCATTGTATTTTTGTATTTTATTCGTATAAAAAGTATTTCCTTTTATTCCTGTTTCGATTTTATCAATTTTAAATATTTTTATATCTAAAGATGTCTCAGTTCTCAATCCAAATTTATTTAATGTGTACCTTTGTAGCATAGAAATTAACTATAACCGGTTTTGAAAGAATTATATATTAATATTCATTATATTATATTTATATATATTCATTATATTTATACATGGAAGCTTTGAAGCCATTTATTAAAATTATTCTCCATCTTTTTACAGAGATTTGCTTGCTCACAAACGCCAAACGCGTAGCCAGCGTAAGAGCAGAAACATACTGTAACTTATATTCCTTGGACAGTTACCATTTCTTAGAGGTATTGGAAAATTATCCTCTGATGCGACGGACAATGGAGAGTGTAGCAGCAGAACGTTTGAATAAAATTGGAAAAAATCCTGAAATGGTTACGGATCGCAAAGACTTAAAGGAAGACCTGGATTTGGTACATGAAATGGTCACTTCTGCCGAAGCGGCCTCGAAATTAGAAGAGAATGAAGCTGAAGATAATAAGCTCTTATCAACCTATACTAACGTTAAGTCTCGACGCAAATCAACCGCCGTTCGATTAGGTCTGCAACTACTCAAATTTCATAGAAGCCGATCGCACATGTCACTATCCAATGGTGACAAACGAAATTCTGATGCAAATAATCAAACTCCTCCTACCGACACTCCATTTATTCTCGTAACACCTGCTCAATGTTCATCTAACCGCGAGACCTCAACTAACAACTCTTAATAACGATCCAAGATAGTTGTGATATACATTGATCTTTGTGAGATTCTTTTATAGACGAAATAGTTTATATTTTTATCATATTATTTAACCGCGTGTTTTCAAGATTTCATGTAGATTTCTGATTTTTTAAATATTTCAATGGACGAAATAGTTTCTCGTTGTCTTTCATTCAGTTGAAAATTTCAATTAAATCAATCAACATTTATTTATCAACAAAAATTGATTAGATTTCTGTTGAAAAATCTGAAAAATCAAAATCATCTCAACCATAAATAATTTATAAATATAAATATTTATTTTTATTGCTTTCTTTCTGCTGGCGGTGACTACTCAAAATGGTTTGAGTCTGTCCTATTAAGTATTGGATTGATTAAAATAATTTTATAAATGATGAAATGGAAATATGGTCTATTGATTTTTTCTGTTTAGAATTGGTAATTTAAACAAAAAAATAACTTTGGAATTTGGATCAACTTTTTATATTTACGAAAAAGTAAAAATTTTATCATAATAGTTTAAAAATTATTTTCAGAAAAAATTACATATTCTTACTAAAAGTGATAGTAAAAAATATTTATACATTTGAAACTGAATTTTATGTAAATGAGGGTTCATTTGCACTTGGAAGAATTTCCTTGAATTGATAACAATGTTGTATTTTCGTTAATGAAATTCTTTTGCCACGACTAAATTAAAACAAAAAATATTTTTCAGAATTATTTGATGTAAAATGAACATTTTCGGCATTCTTTTCAAGTTTCATAAGAAAACAAGGATTACTAACTTGAACATTACCCTTTTTACTTTACCTTATATAGATTTTTGTAAAAATCAAATTTCATTTTCTAAAACCAGTAAAAAAATTATCAATTGGTTCATTTGGAATAAATCATAATTTTAAATGCTATAATATTTCTTTGGATAGATTTCTTTACTCGACATATCTTGATAAAGTTTAAATTTGTAGAAATCTTATCTATAATTTTTTTAAAAATTTAACTGAAAGTTGGACTAGAATTACCATTTAAGGATAAATTATTTTATTTTTACATTTCTTTTTTCATAAAATATGTCTCTATCAATTTTCCCCCATCAAAGTAACTTTGGTTTACCAATTGTTGTTTTACGTTTTCAAGCAAACAGAAAAAAAGAGTATCTACAAAAATTCTGCTTTCGAATGTACCCATAAAAATCTCCATGAATTCTTATTATTATCATCATATTTATGGTAAGTAAAATGTCCAGGAAGACGATAATAACCGTGACTCAACATTCTTCTTAAACTTTACCAATTTTTTCAATAATTCTCGGAATATTATAATAGATTTGTTAACTAAAGAAGACTCACAGATTAACGAAGAAAACATCATAGTGAAGATTCATGAATCTAAATTTGGCAAAAGGAAAAATAATCACAATCACCCTGTTAAAGGTGTTTGGATAAATGGTTGAGTTAAAAGGACATCAGAAAGAAAACTTTCCATAAATTCATTCAAAAATGAAGTGCAGAAACACTGCTGGTTGCGATTATCACTTACGTTAACTAGACTTGAACATATATACGGATAAATGACGTGGTTACCATGTGATTGAACTGTATTTAAGATAGAATAGAGTGGTTAACTATTCGTTACATTTTGTCAACCCTGAAAATAGTATCCAAACAAATACCATTAAAGAAACATGGTCAGATATAAAAAGAAAAAAGTCGGCAAGCAACATGGCATCAAATATTTCATCTCATTTATTCGAATTTATTTGAAGGCGAGATATACCAATGATCTATGGAATAAATTTAAAACATTGCTCTAAAACGCAAAAAATATTTATTATACATATCTTGGACCTTATTTAAATTTACATCAAAGATTTTTGTGAAAATATAATTTTACTATAATAATCATATTTTAATATTACATAATATATTAATTAATATAATAACTAATTTACTGTCTATTTTAAAAAAATGACCTTGTTACTTGGTAAATGATATAATAAAACAATACAGGCTAAACGAAATTTCAACCTTCACTGGCAGTTATAAATAAATGAAAAAACAAAAAAATATTAGAATTTTCGTTATTTTAATAATATTAACATTATCTCCGTTCAATAATGAATTCCGTATTTATACACTATTTTTCTACACAAATTCTGAAAAAATTCTCTAATGAATTTAGTGAAGCTTCATTTTTTTAGTGTTCTTTTTAATGTCTAGATACTATTTGTGAGGATAGTTTTGTTTAAGATAGTTTAAATAAATAACATCGAATGCCACTTAAATCTTAGAAAAAGCATTTTTACATTTCTCATCGTTTAATACTTTAGAATATTTATGATTTTCACATTTTTATACAATCTTTTAGAAGTTCAGTAAAAATTTGAGAATCCGTAATTTAAAATTTCAGAAAAATATAAAATTTTGTTTTTCCATTTTAATACTACTAATTTGTAAGAAAATTTGTAATGAAAATACATTTCAAATTTTGATCTATAAAAAATTTTAGTCAATATAAAAATAAAACTCTAATAATGTTTTGGAAAACAAAACATGTAAATTAAAAATTCAAAAAATATAAATGTTTTTTCAAAGAAAGTTAATGAAAATCCTAAAATCATGCCGTTTTATTGGTTCTTTTAAATATTATGGGATGATTATTTAAAAATTATGATCAATTAAATTTTACGACATGTTTAAAATCAAAACAAAACAATACAAATACAAAAATATAAATGCACAAAGTACATATATTATTTCACAATCCATTCGAATCAATTCCAAAATCTTTTCAAAAAACAACCTCTGGAATTGATCTATAAACATATAAATAAAAAACAGGTATGCCGCCAGATTTAATTGATCATAATTTTTAAATAAACATGCCGTCAGATTTATATAGATAATGATTTTAATGATGTACTCGCAAGTTTCAATTCTTTGGAACTTATTAAATAGCTTATCAAATATGTTCAATATTTAGTGTATCAAATTTAGATCTGATTCCAAATCTTAGGTGGTGCAAATAAAAACAATCAGTAAAGCAACACTTGTGTTTATACCACACAAACACAAAAATACACGGGAATACAAAAGATAAGTAAGATTCTGGGATCACAACTAATGTCTGAAATGTTACACAACCCTTACTCTATCTGATCAAAGCACAACACAATAATAATTACACAGAATGTAATGTTTAGTCGAATACAATAATGATCAAATATATTCAGAATGAATTAATCGAATTCAATAATAATCAAATGTTAATTAAAAAAAATTTTTTTAAATTAAAACAAAATATTACTTCTTAGTCAATATTAATATTTACTTAAAAAAATAAGGTAAAACAAAAAGGAAAAATCTTACAGTTTGTTCCTTTGTTAAAACTCCCGAGTTATCGTCTGAGCCCTAACGGTTGCTCATCGATAACCCGTTGGTGGGGAATTTGAACCATAGTCTCTTCGCTCTAATAATAGTAGAATACTTGATAAGAATGTCGATTGGCAATCCTCTCCTTGGGCGATGATGGTGATCCCGTAGTCTTTCGGAATTAAACACTGATCTCGTAGTCTTCTGAATTGACTTCTCTGAGGGGTGAAAATCTACTGAAATCCATTTGCTTATATACTGTTTGGGACTGATCTTCATCTGGGAAATATTCTTGAGATATTTTCAAAATCGTACTTAAAATTCTAAAATTCCCTGACAATTCCCTAAAAATTATTTTATTATGATCCTTAATATTTATAAAATACCTCTTTAAAACTTCTTTAAAAATAAAAAATATTTTTGGAGGGTTTTTTTATTTTCTGAGTATTTCCAAAATAAAATTTCTAGGAATTTTTAAATTACTTTTCGAGTGTTAATTTATTTAATTATTAATATTATTAACATTATTATTATTGTTATTATTATTTCTACTCTTTTTATGATTTTACTTAGTTATATTTCCCCGGAGGTATCTTAGGTAAACCCAACAAATATGAGTTGGTAAAGGAATCCATGAAATGCTTAAAATGCAAAAACATTAATAACAATAATTAAGTAATTAAAATTAATTTAAAAATTAATTAATAATTAAGTTCATAAATGATTAAAAATGAAATTACTAAAAATACGAATTTGAAATAATGAAATGATAAAGTATTAAAAATGATAAATTTATTAACTTTAAAAGGGAATAAGATAATTTTTAAAAACAGTTTAGTAATTTATGTTAGTTAAACTGTATAAAACAATTGCTGTGAAAACGCATAAGGAAGAAAACAAAAAATATAAAGAAAATACGCAAATTATTTATAATTAGAATTAATTCAAGCAATAACAAATTAAGATTTAATAATTTATTAATTAAATATCTTTCATAAACTAGTAAAGTTTATCAAGGTGATTGTTTAATATAAATTAATTTTTACATCATTAACTCATCATATTATTTTTTCAGGGATTTAGTTCTATAATTAAATAATAATTTGAGAATTCCTTTTGTAAATAATTTCAAGTTATTTAATAGGTCTTATTAATAATAACTAATTAATAACAAGTAAATGCTTGAGGAGGATCTTTTCTCACCCGCTCCAGGATCACTTAAGTTATAAATACATCTTGGAATAAAACATGGGATCTTAACACAAATGTGAAGACTTGTAATCTTTTCTAATGTATTTTTCAGCATCTTCGGTCGAGAATACCCTCAGCTTTAAATAACAAAAACTTTACCAAAGTTCAGTAACCACTTTTATTTGAAAAATAATTTCAAGTGTAATTGTCACAAACAAAATATAAATTTAAAAACTTTAACATTCTCTCTTATTTATTTTAATTTGGATTTTTTGAAATACCTAAGCTCATTTTCATAAACTTAAAAAATACAAAAAAATACAAAATATCTAGTATCAATTTTGTAATGTGTTTATGGCATTGACTTTTGACATTCGACATACATCCTTGGTTCAACATGACATTAGTCAGAAGCACTGATTATGACAACCGAGAAGGAAACCAATGTATTTGAAGCGAAAATTGACCAAATGGCAGTTAATTGTTACTTGAGTAAATTCCAAATATAGAAGTCATTGGAATTCTCTGCTATACATTTTCCCAATGCAGATTTTATTTTACTGTCTGTCTGGTTCGAAATATTTTTCATTCATAAACTTTGGACAAGCATATTACCAAGTTTAGTTCTCAATGGACTGTATGTTGATAACAGCTTTTAGTATCCATCATGGGGTTATTTTAATCGAATGCATTTTTAGTTGTCAACAGCACTAGAAATATTTCAGAAGCTTATGCACGAATTGTTGGCTGGTTTAATACTTAATTTTGTTTTGGTATATCTAGATGATATACTAACTAGCGATTTGTATGCTTCATCAACACGAATTTGCTTTCTAAGTGACACGGTGCCGGTGATAAGAAAATTTCAGTAATATTTTATGACTTATTTCATTTGAGAATCAGCCTTTATATGTCAAAAAATTAAAACTTGAAAATAACAATTTATATATCTTAAAATCAGACATTAGAAATAGACACTTATTATTACCATTAAATGTACTTATTTATCAGAATATACAGTGAAAAATGTTATTTTATTGCGTTAGGCATTTATTTCATTAAAAAATTATTTCGTGCAGGATAAAATGGTATAATTTTCAAATTAGAGGCCACTATGTAATTAATTTATAAGAGTTTCTTTGGAGAAATAAGATCCTCCACAAACTGAAAATACATCTGAGGTTTTATAAGACAAAAGATTAGGCTGTGCCAGAAAATGAATTGGAAATCAATAAAAAAATATTTTAAAAAACTGTAAAAATTATCAATAGTTTTCACTTAATTCACGACTCAAATTCTCTTTAAGGTGTTCGATGAATAAATCATAAACTGGAACAAGAGCAACAATAAACCACCCAACACCGAACAATATACTTTTTACTGCATCCAGCACTCTCCAGGTTGGAAGTGATTTTAATAGTGGTAATAAGAATGTATTGTTATTATTGATCTTGAAGTTATCAAATTCTTGATTGAACATATAAAGACAATTGTTGATTATGAAAGCTATGAAAGTTAGAATGAATGCCACAAAAAGTCCGGTCTGAAATACAAAATCGATCTTAATTACAATTTTAAAGAAATAGAAAATTTAATTTATAATTAAAATAATAAAAAAATCATTTCTCTGAATAATAATAAAGAAATCTCTGATATAACAAGTTTGTATATTTACATTAAAAATCAAATGTATATTAAATTTTGTCCAGATTTATTGATTTGTTTTAAAATCGAATCAGGATAAAAAGTTGTAATTTTTTAGGAAATCTGAAATAACAACCAATTTGATAAGAAATTTGTGATAAAGTTGACTAACTTTGGGAAAATATCAATGACTATTGTTTATTAACTTCGACAAGTCGTAAAGACTTGAGAATTAACAACATTTGTTATTACATATTTCAGAAATTCACAATTTGCAGTAATTGATAAGAATAATAGAAAGTTTAAATTGCAAAATAATTATTTAATTGTTATTATTAACTAACTAACTAGTCTAACTTCTATTTTAGGTCGATTTCTATATTTGGACTATTTATTTGTAATTGTCATATTTCTCAATAATTTAATTTAAAAAATAAAATTCTAGGTCCAAAAATTTTAATAACTTTTGATAATTTGTTTAAATAATATTTTGGTGTATACCCAAAATCAAAAAGAAGAACCACAAAAATAATATAAAAATAAATAATATTTAGCAACAATAAAAATGGTTGGATGGCTCATAAAATCTTTGAAGAATGGCTTTCAGTTTTTAATAATCATTTAAAATAAAAGGAAGATTCTCCTAATTTCAGAATGCTCTGTCAGATATTTCTGAAAGCTTCTCGAATATTGAAATTTTAAGATTGCCGAAAGATACCAGTTCATTTCTATAATCTTCGGATAAGAGTGTGATAAAATCTCTCAATGATAATGATAAAATGATTGCAATTTTATTGATAAGCAAATTGATGATATCAAGGAAAGCATAAATTTCTATTAGATTCCATATATTAGATTCCATGCAAGTGCATGCGACTCAATTAAAAAATCAACAATTATAAATTTTTTTGAAAAAGCTTTTTCATCTAGAGAGGAAATTTGAACTGACATTGACTTACTGATAAAATATTAAAAAATGAATATAAACAGCTTTAAGAAGATATAGTAGTGAAATCTTACTCAGATACCAATACTAATGATAAGATATGCAATATTAGTGACACCTAAGATTTTTTACAATCACATACGAAGGAGTATCTGCTGCAAAATAAAATCCTTTTATGATTTTAAAACTAAGTTCACAATTGATTTACGAAAACGACATGGAATAAAAACAATACAGATTATCTGTTTCAAAAACGTTGAAATATACTATTATATATGGGAATTATTGTTTTATTTTTTTATTCTGTACTAATACATTAATATGTCTTAACACAGCTTTATATGTCAAGTTCGAATGATTGACCAATTTTTAGTTTTGAACTATTTTTTAAATCATGTAATCCAAAACATAAGTTTGTCTGTATTATTATTATTCTCATTTTTGTTAATATTATAATTCAATAACTACTAATATGATAGTTTACTATTGATTTTTTAAATCTAAAGTTTTTATAAATTATAAAATCAATCAATAAAAACTTAATAATAATTTTCCGATAATATCAAATAATCAATTTTACAATCAATATTAAAAATAATGAACGTGGTTATTTTGAAAATAATTACCTTAGAAGAAGAACATCGGAACAATCTTTCTCCAAAATCCAACCGATCCATAATCGATATAGACACGATACAGAAGGCCACATAATTAAAAATTGAGTATGGTTGTTGTAAAAATCGGTACATATTAAGAAACACAGTCTGAGTCTCATTGGTAGAACCAGTTGTGACTAATGTAAAAATAATGTGCATCAGCATCATACCAGCAAAGAGACCTTGCAGAAAAGTGGCGAATATACGAAATCTTTTTATCACTCCGATGGAACATTGGAGTAAATCATTATCGTAATGATTTCGATCAATGTTTATCTTTTCAGAGATTTTAGTAATTTTTTCTCTTTTATTTTTCAAATACTGCTCTTCATTTTCCATGTGGAATTTCCGCGTTCCTTCAATGTAGATTTTATCTCCAGCTCCATTTGATAGTCCAGGAATACCTGTCAATCAAAATAATCATAATTTTGTATTGATCTTCTTCGAAAAAGTTGAAAGTATTTTAAAACCAAACTTGTATAATACCTTTTGAAATAGTTACTGGTTCTTTTCGGTACATATTATCTGTATTTACTTTTAACTCGATATCATCTTGCAAATCTTCTAAATACACTGCAACTCCAAGCGGACCATTTTGATTCATATCTCTATCCAGCGATTTAGCTTCTCTACGACGACGTCTACGATGTTCCTTCTTTGGAGTACTATCTTCCACAGAATTTTCACGTTTCGATTCATCATTTTCATTTGTAATTGGTCTTCTCCGTCGTTTTCTTCTGAATTCTTCATTCACATTTTCATCTTATATATAAATAATTTATAATAAATTCATATTACAAATGCTGATTAATACTGAAATTACCAGAGAATCCTTTGTTTTCTGTCATGTTGACAACTTAAAATTTTCCCAATTTTTAATATTCGTAACTAAGGATTTAAAACATGTTATAATTTATTTTAGAAATTATATATTAAAACAATTTCAATTGTAAATAAATATAAATGAAGTGGTTTTTTTTTAATGTAAATAAAAATCTAATTAGTTAGAAATAAAAAAGAAAGATAATTTTGAATTTTTAAGATTATTAATTATTTTTCTTTATATTTTTTCATTGTTCCAGAAATGTTTGTTGAGTACTCAATTACTTAAGCAGTCTAAAACTAATTAAAACTCATTTTAAACGACAAAGTTTAGGAAGACAAATATCACTATTATTTCAACTCGTATATTCCTGTATATACTGGATAAAGGAATAAAGACTAAGACATTGAGTAGCAAAGTATTGTTTTAACTTTAATTTCATAAACATAATTGCAATACTATTCATATGTTTTTGGCCATCGTATAAAAATGGACATAGTAGTAGATTAGGGTTTAAATTAGAAGTTTTATGATTTGAACTACTTTAATTTAGATACATACTGATGTTAGCATTATATTTCATTAAAAAAATATTAGTGATCTTAAGCCGAAAAAACACAAAGATCACTTATTCGGGTGTCAAACCAAAATCCCCAGAAAACAGCACGTGATCTTTTTATCGATTAGAAATCAAGCCAAACGTCCTCAGTTAGTACTGTGAAGAGCATTCCGAGAAAGTATTGTTTCTTCGAACGATTTTCAGCAAAAAACCATGTTTATATGAGGGACATATTAAGAACTACTTAAAGTGATTCAGAGATTATAGCAAACTGCTTCTTTCTTTTTGTAATGAGGTGATTTTTTATGAAAGCCGGATATAATTGTTCTCTAGAAAAATAGAATTCGTCCACAGACCACAAAGATTCAGATATAATTCAAAATAAACTACGAAAACTGTTAAATTTTGAGGAAAGTATTTGATCGTTTTAGACGTATCCAAAGAAGATGGCACCAGAGTTATCAGAAGGTGTCCGGACTGAATGAATTCTAATGCCTACCAGGGTGTATTGAAGAAAGGGTTACTGCCAATATTTATTATAATTTTAAGTAAAATTAAGAAATTCTATAATACATACATTCTATATTCTATATATTAATATTATATATATTTAAAGGTTGATAGTGTAGCCTCAACAGCTGGATCAGTATTCTCATGTGTGCAATATAACGATGCTCATGGTTCTTAATCTATGCCATTACGGATCAATAATCTAACCGGTGATCATACAAATTGCTGTAAAGAATCTGCTGTTGTTAAGATCCACTGGCAACTTAGATATGTCGAATATGAGTTCAAAATGATTTTTGTTTCCCATTTTATTTTTTACATAAATTTCAGACACCTGGTAATTCAAAATAAAAAATAAAAATTGGTAAATATTCTTCTGAATATTAACACATTTGTGTTTTATTATTGTTGGAAATATTTATTATAAAATTAATTTTTATGTATTTGTTTGGATCTACAGTAAAACTGGTAAAAACAGATTGAACCAACACAAACCTCCAAGAAAAAAAAATTAATTTGATAGCAGTCAGAAGAAAAAATAAACAGCAGGTGCAGTGAAAAATGTGTGGATATTCCAAAAGTCTCAAAAATGACATTACCCTTTTAAAAACAATTTATTTGATTGAGCATAAAAACAATTATATTTATTTTTTTTAGTTAGTGTAAAAGAAGATTTCCCTAAATATAAATGAAAAAAAAAATTATTATTATTATTATTATTATTAAACAAAAAATATATGTATATAAAAAAATATAAATATTAGAAAAAATAAAGTAGTAAATAAGTATAAAAATTTTTTAAATTATTAATTAAGGAAAATAATCCCTACCGTTTATAAAATTCATATTAAAAATATATATATATATATATATTTACGAATAAAATTAGTTATAATTGAACAAAAATAAAACGAGAAAAACAATAACAATCATTTTTAAATCACGCATCAGCCATACAGAAATCACGTCTATTTCTATATCTCATCAAGTCCAAAAACTTCTTTTTAAACGAGGGACATTTTCAAATTAGTACAGAAAAATATATTTTCTGTTATTTGGTAAGGAATTATTATTATTATGATTATTATTATTATATATGAATACATTGTTAATCAATAACAATTATTCTTTTTATTAAAATTTAATTTAATTACTATAAATTAATCACAGAATTGGCAATTCTTTTGAATTGTACAATTTTTACTAATTAATTCTTAAAAGTAAATGTTATGGTTTAGTCCTAAAATCAAATAAATTTTATTTTACTTTTTCATTTCTGATCCAAATCTTTTTTTTCGCAGTTCACATACCAATTAGAGTATTGAATTACTATTCATTGAGGGCTTTAAAGATACTGATATTTATATCAGTACGAAAAGATTCTGAACTTTATTTAATTTAACTTTTGGGGAATTTTTCTTAAAGAGGATTGTTGTTACATCAATCACTCTGATATTTGTAAATTTCGTTTATTTGAATGTAATAGAGTCTTTCATTTAATATCAATAAAATTTGTTAAATTTTTATTTCAGCTGTTTTGCATTTATCGATTAAAAATCATTTTTAATAACGTATGTAGCCTTCTACCGTTACGCTCTTAACCTATTCCACTTTTATTTAAGAGACTTAACAAGTATATGAACTTTTACGATTTGATATCTATTCTAAAAAATTCTTAATAAGATAATTAATTAACGTTTATTATGTGATAGAAGTAAAATTTTCTCATCACTAACATTTTAATATTTTCTTATATTCCTTTTTATTCCTCTTGGTAATTCAATTCTGCTTTGCCCTATGCTACAGAATACGCATTTTTGTTAACAAGACATCTTCGGCTATCTTAAAGTCAAGAAGGTAATTTATTAACTAAATAATTGTTTGTATTGTTGAATATTTATTGTGTATTAGAGATCTAACCTTGCATTTATGATAACAAATATATTTTATTTTGTTAATCACTTTATTTATTCGTGATTCTTTTATTATTTACACTTCCTACGAGGGAGTTGGTGAGCCTAAATATAAGCATCTTGTAACTGTTTAGACAAGTGACCAATACCGTTACATTTGGTGAGCCCGACGAAATTCGAAAATATCCGTCGTATTTTTCAAATAATTAAGAAAATAAAAGTAACTGACGAGGTAAATATGTTACAATTATACTTTAATGTAGTAACGTGTGCTCGTGTGCTCATGACTCCTCATTTTTACAAAATTTTAGGCTCGTTCCCTCTCAAACCTTATATGAATCAAAACATCCCCGATAATACTATATGCGCACCCTATGAACTGAATCAAAACGTCTTTAATAAAACTTTATAGACAAAAAAAACAATCCCAATATGTCGATCACCACAAAAAGTGTCTAGTAAGTCCAACAACAACAAAAATAAATAAATAATGATAAAATAAACATACTACCTATAAAATGAAAAAGATGAGAGGGAGAGAGAATCACAAAGAAAAAGTCTCACAGAAATCTTCACAAAAATATATATACAAACGGTCTCACCAAGAGCGATAAGGGGTCCTCGGGTCGCCCTCTATGCCCTTCTCAGGTCGCCTAGGGGTTCCCAAGTTCGCTGGGTCCCCTTGTTAAATCCGTTTGCGTTGTCATATCCATTTGTTCAAAAATCTGGAATAATCGAATCGTTTTCGCCGACTTGGGTTGTCTCGCAGATTGTGTCGTGGAATAGAATTGTATCTCGCTCGCAGATTGTCTAAAAAATTGTGGGTAACTGATGAGAATAGTCGTCTCTTTATATAGTCGTAGAGATTGCTCTACGACTACAAATCCTTACGCTTAGAGACGGCTATTTTCCTTAATAGCCATTAATCAATTCCATTTCCACGCCGAGATAGAATCAGATCAATACTAATGGAAACCTTCAGTCCACCCGAGAACGACTGTCAGAGAATCCATTAGCCTAATATGTCAAAATCCCCACGACGGTATATTGTCATAAGGCTCTTAAAAGAAAAAAAATTTATTATTATTATAATTTTGAAAACCCAACAAATAATAGTGGAAGAGGAACTTGTAATATTAAACAATATTATTGTACCGTAGTCAAGTAGATTTCTTAGTAGTAGAAACAATAATATAGGATGATATCAGACAAATTGATAAAAAAGTTGGATCTTCTCCATCGATGAAGAGTATCAAACAGAAATATGGAGAAAATTGTTAAATACTATTATGATTTATCTAGGTAACTCTGTGGAATTTACCAAATGTATATCCGGTGTTCCAGTTAAAAGCTTTTATAAATAAAAGCGTAATTTTTATGTTGTATAGTATTATTAAAAAGCATTATATTTAATCAAATCACCGGAGTGTGGATTTTTTTAATCCTGGTTTATATATAGTTTTTTGTTTAAATGCATAAATAATAATAATAAGTGTACTTATTTTAAATTATTTTTTATTTTAAGCAATGTCTTACATTGCAAATGCCGACAGAATTCAACTTATGGAGTTATTTTTTAAAATTGAGTTTCACTGAAACTTAAAGAAATTTTTCCACGGAATAAAAGATAAAACGAAAGAGTGACATATCTTCAGTGCAGTAAATCAGAAAAATATATTCTGAAACTCCAGCAAACTAGGTTATAATAATAAAGATCATAATGTGCAATCGTTTAGACCTTCAGAAGAGAAGCGAAAGGATATTGATACTGCTTTACACCAGATGAAAGCAAAAGGATATTGATATTGCTTTACACCAGATGATAGCAAAAGGAACATCTCTCTTCTACTCCAGGTTCATCAATTGGCACTCTTCACACGTATTTCAGATGCAAATAGAAATTGTTTCCTTTAAGTCACAATTTGGCAGTCTCTCTCAGACAATGCCTTTTGCAAACGAATGATGTCAAACCTTCTTATCCAGAATTATGTGGAGTGATGAATTTTCATCTCAATGAATAGGAGAACAGACAACATTTTGGGTGTTGGGGAATGCAAAAGTCCAATTTTTTGGTTGAATACTCTACATTCTCACCAAAGATCAACATCTTCCTTTCTAATTGGCTTATATTTCTTTAAGCATAATGACAAAAGTGAAACAATAAATTCTGAACAATATGTGGATTTGTTGATTCACTACTTTAACAAAGATTGTCAGAACTGGTTCTACTGCACCATGGACATTTCCGGAACTCCTGGTGATTATCAAATGTACAATAACACTTTTCACTTGACATGAATGAACCCATTATATTTTTAGTTGATCATAAATCCACAATTTTAATATCTAATGCCTATATGATAAAAGAAAAACTTGCTATTATTGCTTTCATTCAAAATTTCAAGAATTGTTCTTTTTTCATTCTGTATTTATCAATTCATACCCTGTTTTATCGTTATAAGATACTACTGTTTTATAAGCTAAAGAAAGAACTATGAAACTGCATCTAACTTAAATTTCAATGTATTTTTTTTATTTCCTAAAATCTGGTATAGTATGTAATAATTATGTAATAATTACTGTTATCTTAATAATGTTTTATCGTTATAAGCTACCAATGTTTAATAGGGGCTTAACCAGGTTGAAAACTTTTGTGATTTTTAATAACCTATCATTCCTTAACAAGATTTTTTCGGGAAATTAACTTTTTTATTTTACTACGTTATCAGCTTATAAGAATAAAACAGGGTACAGTTCTCTTTTTCTTTAATAATTCCTTATAACTTAAGAAATTTAATTTTGGCTGTCCAGTTCTGTGAAGTAGCCAGGCAGTCTTGTATTAGCAAACTTTTTCATTTCATTGCTTAATAAAAAATTTCCACATTATTTGGTAAAACAATTAATTTCTCAGTTTTGTATAAAAAATTAGTCGAAAGCTTTTTAAACTAAATCACGGTAAATACATTAGTAAAAAAATCATCTATTTTCATTCAATATTACACATTATAAATTAATTTATAAAATTATAAAATAAGTAGGGATCTTTGTTGAATATAATGCATTTGTAAGTTCTTATTGTTGTGGTTGGCTGTAAGCAACTTTTTTGAATTGACCAATAGAATTGTTTGTCGTCGTCATTAACAACACAGAACACACTAACACATGCATACAATAGAATGGTTAAATGTTTATTATTGGCTATAGCAAAGTTGCGCACTTCAATGGCATTGAATCTTGAATGTAAAATGCTTTCTATTTGCTTAAATGGAATTCCATTGATAAATTCTATAGTAGAATATTAAGTTGCTGTACCAACATCTCAAATTACTTGTTTGATTATGAGATCAATATCCACCAGCCAGCCAACAGATATTCAGCAAAATATATGTGATCAACTATCAAATTCAGGTGATTATAAATCACTTGATGGTCCAGCCGGACTGTCTTCATCCCACCCTGATGTCAATATCAGTTATCAACCATTTCAACAGTTTAGAGTAACGCATTATGATCCAACATGTGTATCAATATCTGCAATCGAATATACAACTCCACAAGAACCGATAACATCACCCGATTCAGTGCCAATGGGATTTACACAAGAACAAGTTGCATGTGTTTGTGAAGTCTTAGAAAACGGGGGAAATATAGATCGATTAGCATTGTTTATCTGGTCTCTTCCACCTTGTCAACAACTTCAAACTAATGAAAGCGTCCTTACTGCAAAAGCAGCAGTGGCATTTCATCGACAAAATTTTAAAGAACTCTATCGAATATTAGAATCATATACATTTTCACCACATAATCATTATAAGCTACAAGCACTTTGGTTACAAGGTCATTATATAGAAGAAGAGAAAATCAAAGGACGACCTTTAGGAGCAGTAGCAAAATATCGAATTCGTCGAAAATATCCATTGCCTAGAACGATATGGGATGGTGAAGAGACCAGTTATTGTTTTAAGGAAAAGTCCAGAGCAGTCCTTCGACAATGGTATTTACATAATCCATATCCTTCACCCAGAGAAAAGAAGGATCTGGCTGAGATAACAAGCTTGACAACCACACAGGTATCAAACTGGTTCAAAAATAGACGTCAAAGGGATCGTGCAGCAGAAAACAAAGACAAGTAAAATATTTTTGATTTTTATTTTGATAAAATCAATTTTAAATAACAAATTCTCAATTAAGTCCAAAAAAATTAATTTATTTAATATAATTAAGGTGAAATACTTTTATTTGTTTAATTAAAGTTCATAATTTTTGTATTTTTCTCCTTAAATTAATTACATTTTCTTTCAAATTATATCTTTTTTAAAAAAGATTTTTTTTATTTAATATAATTTTTTCCTAGTACTCTTTTTACATTGGTTTCTTACTTTAAGTATTTTATCAAATTTTTTCAAATCATCAATTGAATGATTAATAAAAATAATTATAAAAAATATATAACAAATAATAATAAATTTGATATTTTCCTGATAATTATATGTCGTGATATTTTAATATATCTTTATTAACAAAATTTTAAAGTAAAAAAAATTAATTAATATAAAAATCTTATTAGTAATGATTATAAACCATTAAAACAAAAAAAATTGAATACTTCACCATATTTTTCTGTCATTTTGCTCTTTTCTGCTCAAATTTATAGATTTCAAATTAAGCAAAAATTTTATCTAA
This sequence comes from Bipalium vagum, assembly GCA_037834085.1. Classification (NCBI taxonomy): domain Eukaryota; kingdom Metazoa; phylum Platyhelminthes; order Tricladida; family Geoplanidae; genus Bipalium; species Bipalium vagum. The sequence continues at coordinate 1,248 of JBBMKC010061117.1, read as the reverse complement.
TAAAGAGAAACTTTCATAAAAAATACAGAAGATATAAAAATATATATACAAACTTAATGATTTAGAAAAATAGTAAATTTTACTTTAACTTTTATAGTATAATTTTATTATTAATCGATAAAAAAGTAAAACTCTTATTTTGAAATATATGTTAAAAGTCCATTTAATGATGAACTTTTAAAGTACATTGTGTTTCATAAATATGTATACACGTTTAAAGAAAAAATAAACACCTTATTTTCAATCGAATTTATTTTCTTTTTCCAGACATCTACAAAATATTTATATTTTTACAATGATTTATCTACAATAATAAATTGACAAATTGATTGAAATTTATTTGTTTAAACGCTTATACATATTTATGAAACACCCTGTGTAATACTGTAATACAGTTATTCGTAAAACACGAATAAATATATATTTGTTGTTTTTTAAATCTTACACTTCATAACTCCATCACTTACAATAATAATAAACATGCTTTTGATCCTTTTGTCTTTATTTTCCATCTTCATATATTTTTTGAAATACTTTTCAACAATTTTTTTAACAAGTTAGCCAGGAAAAATAAAAATAATAACAAATATAGGATTTAACCAATTACTTCATCACTGCATTTGTATAGCGAAAACGTTAGAAGTATTTATTTTTCTTCAAAATTAAACCGATTGAATAAGACTTCTTAATTTTTATATATATGTACTTATACAGTTCCAGGTGGAGTGATAGAATAGTTTAAGCGGTTGATTAACTAATTAAAAAAAATTGTTATTTAATGATAATTTGTTAAATTTTCTCTTTTCCCTGATTTTATAAGAGTGAACAAACAAAAATGTTTATTAGTTTATTGGACAGTTGTTTGTCTTGACTTGGTATTAGAAGCAGGCTTTATCCATTTCCCAATATTTTCAACAAGTGAAGGGAAATTGTCGTTTTAAAGGAATAAAATGATCAGTTTTCACTGCTTCTCCTTAGCAAACATTTAAATTTTAATCAGCTAGACTAATGCAAGTTTAAAGCAAATTTGCTCAAGATCAAATTTCTAAAAATTTCCAGTAGTCTGTTATATATGGGCGATGCAGCCTAAAGTCATTGGTAGAATGCAAAGTCGACAGGATGTGACAGTTCTTGAGTATATCTGCCTTGTCAAAATATGTTGGTCTTTTAGGACACAGTAAAGTTACACTGCTTCTGACCGCTACCATGCATTCCTATATTATGAGAGATAATCAACCAATAATAAAA
>JBBMKC010061007.1:0-17566 GCA_037834085.1 Bipalium vagum | reverse complement strand
GTTAAAATTGACTGAAGAAGATCTGAATGAAAAGATCGAAACATGTTTCAAGATACTAGTTTATTGAATAAAATATTTTCGTAAAAATTCGTTAAATGGCGTTTATTTAAAAAATAAAAGAATATTGTTCACAAGACTAAATATATATATATATTTAAAAATGCTTCCTATTAAATATTATATAATCTAAAATTTTATTTAAATCAATAATTAAGTAATTAGATTTATATTTAAAATAAATCAATAATTTTTTATTAAAAAAATAAAGATTTGAAAGTTGTATAATCTAACTTAACTAATAGAAAAAATTATTTGTATTTCAGATAAAGTTAGTCTTAAAAAATTTCCTTAATAATTCCTAATTAATTAATTTCCTAGACATAATTCCTTATTTAATAGTTCATTACGTCGAGATTTTGATATATTACTTTTAATAATATTTTAATATTTATAAAAATTTTTAATTAATATTGTTTTAGTAATAATATTATTATTAATCATCAACTTCAGGCTTTGTGCCTTTACAAACTCAATAATAATATTATTCTCAAAATAAAGACCATTTGGATCAACGATTTGAAGAGTAAAGCTGAAATGATCTTGCACCTTATTTTACAAGAAAATATTTATTCAAAATAAAATATCAAAATCATTCGCATTAGCAAATCGTCGTACCTTTGGTAGTATATGGAGTACTTAAGTATTTTAGTTTTTCTCTTTTCAACAATCTGTTAAAGTAAATTGTCAATTAAGTTTACGCTCATCTCTATTGCTTCATTCTTTCAAGCAATGAGGACCAATCATGATATCCATTTTCAGTTTATTTGCTACTGACAATTACTTGAGCGTTAGTTGTTTAAGCTTTTTTCAAGTCATTTTGTTAATTTATAATTATTATGATTAATTAAACAATATTTCTTTTTTTCCGTATTAAATTTCAAGTCTAATTCTAAAATTTTTTAAAAAGATGTCTTTTTTTAGGATTTTTAATTTTACTCCCCATTTAACAGTAAGCTTTTAATAGCTCCGTTGCATTTTAATATAAGCATTAAAATTTTTATTTTCTACAAGTGTGCTTTCTCTCATTTTATTATAAATTTTTTAATTCTCTTATAATATGTTTTTTCATATATCATGAGACGATTTAATCGAAGCCCTTGGGGTTTAAATTAAGACCACGACCTGAAATATTCAACTCCTATAATTTCATGCAAGTAACTACATACAGTGTTGAAAAAATTTCATGACCACACCCAAATAATATAACAAAATAATAGAAAACTTGATATTTATTTCTTTTGATACAAAAATATTCAAACACATTTAATATTAGTATACATAAAAACTGGAATTTCACATGCACCGTCAATATTTTGTTTGCAGACCTTTGGATGCAATAACTTCCCGTACATGGCGTTGTATGGACTCTACCAAGTTGCTGGTTTCCTCTGGAGTGATGAGCTGCCAAGCATTAATTAACTCATAAAATAGTTTCCCTAGACTGTTTAGTTTCTTTCTTGTTACCTTTCTAAAGAGAATATTCCATAGATGATCAATGGGATTTAAGTCTGGCCTTTGTTCTGGCCAATCCAAAACTTCCACATATGTGCGAGCAAGAAAGTCAGTGACCAGTTAATTGGATGTCGCAAGATGTATTTGTTAAATTCAGGCATTCTTCTAATTTGTCAATGATATTCAAATAAATCAGAAGAGTGGCTGAAGGACTTGCTTAAGAACTCTCTTTCTATTGAATAATATATATATATATATGTTTTAACTTTGTTCGATGTCTACTTGGAAAATTCAATACCTGTGGACCATGTCCACAAGTTGAGAACTGTTCTTTCAATTGTTACCAGATTTGTCATCTTGTCAGAATATATCCGTTGATTTTGTTTCACTGGATTGTTAAATTAATATCAGTTTTCAGTTCAGTACAATTTACGAATGTAACTATCACCATTGTATTTCTAACCAGTTTTCTGTTGTTAAAAAAGTTTGTTTTCCTAATTTTCAGTTATTCGTTAAACACTTCTCAGCCGAAAAACTGATGTTTGAATGATATAAGTAAAATTCAATGAAATCGATTTGATTTTTAAAAAATTTTGATATGAAACAATTATTTTCAGAAATATCTTAAAAGTCAATATTGATTTTTTCCCCTTCTTTTAAAATCAAATAATTCTTTAGTAATTACTTCCTTTCATTATTTTTATTATTCCACATGTCGAACTTTTTCCCAATGACGTAGTCTTCATTTAGGGCAATGTAGTTTTAAAATATTAATTCAAAATTTATTACAACAACCAAAAATTTATATTGGACAAAAACATTTAAAGATGAATTTCATCAAATTTCCTTTTATTTTCCATAGTTATGTGATTTAATATGCAATTTTTAAAATTGATTTATTCATCTCTGAAAATAATAATAAATCAATACAAGATCAATAATGATTAAAATTAAAAATAATAAAAATCAATAATTAATTATGAATTATGAATAATTATCAAATGATCATCCATATTGACAAAATAATAAGAATAATTCATAAAAAATTCAATATTTGAAAATAATCAATACTAATAATTGATAATGATTTGTTCTTAATGATTAGGTCTTAACTTCAATTCAATCAACTATTTATTATAAAGACGAAAAATGTGAAGACTTTAAAAGATATAATTTGTGAAATTGGTATGAGATTCGAGAAAAATAAATGATCACAAGATCACTTAAACATTGAAAATCAGAAAGACCTTACCTCAAAAATTGAAAATTCGTGATTGACAATCACAGCCAAAATTGCACATGGAAGAAGGAGAAATTCAAAACGGAAAGTATCATGATTTTGATCATTTGTGGCTTTGAATTTGAACCACATCAAATAAACCGTTATGAATGTACCGAGCAGAAATAGGACTTTCATTATGGAATTGTACAATGACACAAAGGAAGTAAACAAATCCAAATAACGAGACGAAAATACTACAGCAAACATGATTTGACTTTTTCCAGATATCCCTATATTAATGTCATTAAGATTACATAATTTAATAATTGATAACTATTAGGCAATTAAGGTAAAAAGTCAACCAAAATATTAAGATTTCACCTGAACAAGATCTAGTTTTCCATATTTTCAGCAGCAATATGATAATTGCTACTAAATGAGACATGTCACCAATTAATCTAAAAACGTTCATCTTATCCTTGATATTTGAAAAATGTCACTGAGAAAACACGTGTTTAAATAAATATTTAGTTGATTTAAAAAAGGAAAACTCGAGAGTTTTTTTTTACTAATAATTAATTAACGTTTATTATAATAAAATTTTTAATGCTATCTTTTTTCTAATGGTTATCTCTGATCCATTATTTTTTTTCATCTTATATTGGAAATAAGAAGTAATGCAGTTAATAATTAGAAATTATTAAATAAAAGATATTGTAATATTTTAAATTTATGATCGGAAGTCGAATTTCTATCTAAAAAATATCTTTTTAAAATTCTTTACTAACTTAAAAGTTTTGATTACAAGGAATGTGATGTTGAAGATCAATTAGAAATAGAGCCAAGAATTGTGACAAAAGAAGAATGCTATAAATCCTTCCATCAAATAATCACCCAGTATTTTTTTATATAAATTCTGCCAATGGTACTAATGAAATTAGTAAATCGTTGAAAAACTAGAAGACATAAATACGTTTGATTCCTGGCTTATTAAAAGATAAATCTTTCAAAACTGTTGTGTTTGTTTATAATTTGTTTTTTGTGATTTATAATTTGCAACCTTTCGGACAACGCGAGAGAACATCAAAATTTTATGATCATGTAATTTCATGATTTCCAGACATTATTGGCCTCCGAGATCTTTTAACTTAATTATGCCCCTGGATTTCTTCATGCTAGGTTTCGTGAAAAGTAAGGTTTACACAAGCAGCCCAAAAAGAAAGCTAAAGGAATATATTCATAAAGCAGTTCGTGAAATAACAACAGAAACATGTCTAAATATAATTGAAATTTTGGATTCTCGAGTTGATATCTGCAGATAAATCGTGGCAGACATTTGAATGACATTTTGTTTTATATATAATTATATTTTTTCATATTTTTTCTAAAATAATGTAACTTCAAAAAATTCAAACTTATTTCTGTTTTTATTCAGAAGAAACATACGGATGTCACTGTTGAAAGACCCTTTATTTATTTTATCAATCTTTTGATATGTGATGATATTAAAAATAGATTCCTTTTCCACTTATAGACCTCATATTAAATACGATTAAAGAAAATATTAAAGAATTTCTATCACCTTTTCTTTGAGTATTTATTACAAAAAACTTTATTGATACATATAAAAATTATGATTATGTTTCTTGCATTAAATGTTAGCTTGTGCTGACTACTTGATGAAAAATAGAATTTATTTTAATTATATATATCTATGTGCTCATGCAGAAGTTTTATTAATACTTATACTAATAATATTATAATGCTATTAAAAAAGAGTAAAGATAATAAAAATACGGTCTTATACAATCAAATTAAACAAAGTTAAACTAATGATGATGATGGTGAAAATAATAATAATAAAATTTTGAATACCTGGATATATTGGGTTGGCAACTAAGTTCGTGCGTTTTTAAGAAGAAATGAAAACCATAAATTTTATTGATAAACAGTTTTAATCAATGATATGTTCACCATTATTATGAATGACCTTCTGCCATCTTTCCACTAAATTTTTAATATATTTTAATTTTTAATATAATTTTTTAATATATTACTTTTATTTTTTATTTAGTTTATTATTTTTTATTTTATTTATTTTTTTATTAGTTTTTTTTTATAATTAGTTTTATAATATTATGATTATTTAATATTTTTTTATTATTTTATATTTTTTTGATTTATGAGCAATAAAACAAGTGAAAGGTAAAGTAAAAAATTCTATTTCAATTATTAAATAAATAATTATCTACATGGACCATTATTTTTAAAATAAATAATTAAAAATATTAATATTAATTAATCTAATTTAATATCTTTCTATGGACCAATGAGATTGGAGTACAAAGTAAAATGATGATAGCAATAGAAATGGAAAAAGAACGGAACCCGAATAGATGGGCAATGTACCCACTGCAAAACGTTCCAATTATTCCACTAAATGTCAGTGCCTGTTGCAATACCGAAGTCATTATTCCATGGTTTGATTGAAATCTGAGATCAGCTAAATCTGTGATCAGGGGAATGTTAAATTGTTGAACAATTCCAAGGCTGAAGTACATTCCAACAATAGGAACAAATATGAATTTCCAATCTTTGGAAAATGGCAACAATATCCAAAGAATTCCAGCAACAATATGGCCGAACATGGGGGAAAATAATTTGAGTTTGGGCACATAAGTCACAATGATTACTATCATGAAAACACTAATCAAATAACCACAGAACCCAAATGTCCAAACCATACCCTGTTGAACCTCTGTTGCGCACAATGCGAAGGCCATCCAAGACGGCAGATTTGCTGATAATGAGATCAAAGTAATATTAATGAGAAAGACTTGAAATAGACATGCAAAGATATTTGGGTCTTTCAACATCTTGTAAGAGGTGACTAAGAAGTTCAGTAGTTTTTGTTTGGTGCTTTTTACTTTCTTTTCCCCAGCTGCTAAGTCTCTGGTTTCCAAATTAATAGTTGAATTAGGTGCTTCAACTGTTCCCTTATGTTGTTCTTTAACGTTATCTAAACATATTTCGTCTACCTCAAGTAGAACATTATCTGGTATACTTTTTCTCGACCTTTCCTTTTTGCTTTTAATTCTAAAACGTAAAAGAATGGTGGAAACTGACAACACACACCACAAAGGAATAAGTAATAAAAAGACGGCCGATTTCCCAATAAACGTATCCACCTCAGCTCCGTAGAGTGGAGCTAAGGAATGGCTAACGAAAAATAAAGTATTTGCTAACCCATAATAATAACCTCTGACGTTAACATTCTTAAAAAGGGTTGCCACCAGGGCTGTTACTGATATAAACGTTGAACTGTTCAATAACCCATCAATTAGCCTACCGACAACATAAAGAAAAATAGAATTACTGAATCCATAAATTATAGATATAATAACGCCTAAGGCTTGAGAAATTAATAGTACTAAGCATTTGTCCATTTTTTCAACAACCTCTCCAATGATAGAGTTGAAAATGAATTGCATGATACCCTTTGACATGAAGATCATACTTATGATAACATACTGGGGTCTATAGAAGCATCTTTGAGTTGAGTTGTCCGACAAATTGAAGATATTGGTGAAATTCTTCTCATTGGATTGATTTTTGCTGAGGTACTTTGGCAAAATTGTGACCAGACTCGTCTCCATGATGCCGGTCATAAAAAAGCTCAAGCTGGATACAAAAGCTATAAGACATTTATCCAACGATTTCATCGTGAATTGTCAATGTTAGACGCGAAACTTTTAGCTTGAGAATTGTAATAAAACTAAACATATTATTGTTTTAAAGATCAGCCAATGATAAGACAAATGTTAACCTTTCAAATGTATAGACACATCCATCAACGAGACTATCATAATTTCTATAACTTTAGATTTTATTTTTTAATGCCAGCATGGTGATCAATGGTTAAAAGTCTTTATCGTTTTGTTTCAGAGCCAAAGGAACCAAAAACAATAGTGATTTGTGACAGATGTCTCTCAGAAAGATTTCAGAGAGATCAATATTTTCATATATTACGCCGAGATGTACACCGTTGTATTATACATAATATAATAATAATGATAATTCACTATGAAGACAATTGTATTTCTTGTCTTCATTGTTATCTCCTTTTTTCAATTGTAATGAAATATTTCATATTTCATCGACATCAACCAAAATCATACCTTGCAAGATTTCATATATGGAATACCATATATATATTCACATGTCTTCTTTAACGACGAATATCTTTTATCATACTCGGGAAATTCTTTATGGAATTTCCATGGGAGAAATATATATGAAAATGATAAAAGCAGAAAAAACATAAAAGCAAAAGTATCTTTTTCATTTTTTTGTTTTAATCAATAATAATAATAAAATAACAACAATGATAATAATGATTATTTGGGTGATTATAAAAACGAGAATTTTTAATAGTAAGAAACAGAAAAATTATTTTAATAATTTAAAATATTACATTTAAATAACGGAACCGATTTCGAATCTTTTTATATATTTATACTTGTTGAATGAATAGAATATTTGCATTTTCTGTCTGAACAGTTGTGCCTGGTAACATAGCCACCAGTATAGATAACGAAACAAGTGAAGTATGGTATTTTTTCAACTGATAAGAAATATCTTTCTAACTTCTGTTTTTTCTGAAATTCTGGAGCTTCCAGAAGTGTTGAGAGGTGGGAGCCATCCGAAATCACAGAGGTAAAAAGGGCTTAGAAGAGAGAATATAAGGACCACTCGCAAAATCTAATTCTCTCTCAAGGGAAAACGGGAAGATAAGACATTTTAGGAGGTGTTCTGCGACAGTTGGAACGGTAAAGAGAATATAAGCAGGAACTGGTCAAATAAAATATACGTAGTGTTTTAGAAAAATTTAGAAAAATCCTAAGTCATAAAGAACGAAAAAAGATCATATTACCAAGGGAGAGAAACGAGAAACCGGAAGAATAATTAAATGAAGGCAATTGAAAATTGTTGTTAGATTCGTGGAATATTGATTGAATGAAATTGATGGAACATGAAACTGAAATAACCAGTCTTTCAATTGTTGTGAAAGCTTGAAGATTCCTTTGCAACTTTAAGGAAAGGCAATACAATAATTTAAAATTGTTACAAAAAAAGATGGTTATGGTATGGTTGATACTATACCGTTAGTGAAAGGATTAATAATAATTGAAATACACTTTTGAATATCGTCTTGAAAGAAGAAAAGAAAGATGTTAGATTTTAGTAAACGATTTAAGTCGAAGCGAAAGGGTTTTCAAAGAAGAATATTTTAAATATAATTTCTAATTTAAAAGTAGTTGCGTTCCAGTATAACAGATTCAAACAATAGGTATGATCCAGTTATTTTAACATAGTTACCGTAACAAACCAGCGTTCTAAGCAGAAGAAGAACTGTCCTAAGAAACACAATGACTTACTTGGTTTTGAAAAAACAATAACAATCTTTTGAAAAGAATAAGAAGTGGTAAAATCAAGGCATTTTACTTTCTAAAAATGTTTTGTTACATGTTCAAAAAAGTAAGAGTACTAATAAAGTTATGGGAAGAACAAAGAAAAATCTTTTTTTATTAATTTATGTGATGTAAAAATAAAGATATTAGGGTTTCTTAATGTAAGGAGTACTTGTAGATACGTGAATAAAATGATTCTATAGAATACAGAAGATGAAGTCAACTCTAATTTCTGAGGGGAAATAACGTGGTTAAAATTTTAAAAGGAAAATTTTAATGGTTACTTTTTGAAATGATTAAGAAAAAACAGTAATCCTTGGTGTATGCAGCAGCAGAAGTAACCATATATTATATAAAGGACATGAAGAACAAGAGAAATTGGAATGAGGTAGGAAAAAGAATTACGAAAGGCAGTGATAGTCGCCAGAAATATTAAATTTGTGATAATTCAAATGATGGATCCCTTTGAATACATAAATACGTATATATGTTTGCAGTATTAGAAGAATCATCTTGAATGAAAAAATACCCATTATTAACCAATTAGAAGGAAGGGTGAAGAAAAAATAATAGAAATAAAAAGAGAGAAATGAGATGGAAAATCGAACAGCAAATGAAATACATGTTGAAAATTTTGGGATAAAAACCTTTAGGTCTCTTGTCCCTTCAATAAAAAAAATTAACGTAACCGATGTGAATATTTATGAAAACAACAATTTTTAAGTTTTATTATGGAAAAATTATTTTAAAATTAAAATTTAATGTTTTAAAACATTATTTTATTAAAATCGTGGAACTAGAACATGTAATTTGCTTGAATAAGCACAATTGTTTGATTTATAATTTTTAAAAGTAGATGCTATTGTTAAGTATTTATTACCATTGTTGTTAATACTTTGATAGCTTTTGAACTAAGCCGTGATTGCTGATTATATTTCCTGCTGACTGCTGTTAAATAAAAAGCTGACATTAAATAAATCATGTCTCAAAATCTACTGTTAGTTATGACCTATATGGGTTTCGTAATCCTGCAATTGGTTGAATGTCTAACTGTACATTGTCATAATCTCCTATTGTATTATTGTGTCCCATAAAAATGATCATTTTTGATATTTCCACATTAAAGCTAAATAATTTTATAATAAGGATTAATAAACTATTGATTTATTGAATGAAAATTAACATAGATTGATTAATAAAATAGTAAGGTTAACTTTATAGATATTTATTTTAATATTCATGCTAGCTCTTAAGTAAAATGGCTATAAATTATGAAATTCGAGTGGACCTTCTACATTTTTGGAAAAGATATGTTAATAGTGGAAGTTGAGTATTATGGAAGTATAAAAACAAGAGAAAACAAATGTTTCTTCAGAGAAAAATGATTTTTTTTAAAGTCAAAAGAAATTACCAAACAATCAATATTAAGTTCATATAACACTTTATTGAATAAATAGACACTTAATGGATTTTATAAAATTTTCACATTAATAACGAATAGAAATTATATTAATGGATATTTCTGAAAATTAAAATAAATACATGAATATTATAAAAATTACTACTTTTAATATTTGAATTTTTGTTAAAGAAATTAAAATTATACAATTTCATCATTTTCTATCCGAAAGATTAGGATAAAACTACAAAACGTTCGTTTTGTAAAGCAAATTAAAAATATTTTAAATTAATGTGAAAACATTTTAATTAATAAAATAATTTTTTGTCTTTTTTAATTTTTTTTAAATCTGTCGGATATGATTAATAAATATTAATATATTTTCATTTTCACCAACTTATTAATATCAAAACGTAAATGTTCTTGGTATTATCAGAATCATATTCATTTATCAGGTAAGGTGATTTACTAGTGGCAGAGAGAAATGATGAAAGTTTTTTTTAATTCGAACAGTACGATAAATTCAAAAGATACACAAAAAATAATTTATTCAAAGAAATGGTCATTATTAGCCATACATATCTTCATTTTTTCAATTAAATTATGGGTACCGTTGTAGAAATACTTCTCTGGTTTTGAGGTGAATCACACAGATTCATTTTTGGTGAATTCGTAAATTTTGAAGTGTTGCTTAGTAAGTTCATATACAACTGACCGAATTGGTAAAAATCTGGTAAATACAATATATGAGTGAATACTTCACATGTTGTATCTTTTAATTTACTTTTAACTGATTTAGAAATATATTTGGCGTGGCATTGTCATGGAGAAAACTTTAACATTGTCTTTTGGCTCATTCTGAACATTTAGCATTTAAACATTGATTTAGCTGGATTGGTTAATTTTGGTAAAGCAGTCTTAATAGTTTAACGTAGTTTGAGAAACTGATGGTACATCACAACTTTTTGATCCCACTAGACAGAAAATGGTTTTCTTTTCAAAGCGATCTGGCATTGTAGTCTGTTTTAACCACGGCTTTTTAATACTCTTTGATTTTGGAAGTTTTTGTCCATTTCACAAGGCATCCATTTTCTTCCTTTAAAACCTTGCTTATATCATGTAGTCACCCACACGCTCTCCGTTTTATCATTACAAATGAGTCTTGTTGCCTTTGATCTGTCAATTTGATATAGGGCTTGCATATTGCGATACAGTTATTGGTGATACTGTTGACACTCTTGTTTCCCCTTGTTCTTTTCTTAAATTGATGGTATTCAAAAATGTTTTTCAGCTTATTCACCTTACTATACAACTTAACCAGTGCTGCAGCTTGTTGTTCAGCTAACATAGTTAATCTAGCGTGATATACAATCGCCTCTCCGAGTAGTTTTTTACCACATTTGTCATCACCAGCAGACTTCCTAATTGATTTAAAGAATTCAATGAATCCCTCATCTGTCGTCCACTTGATGTCTGACATCTCTAGACCATCAGGGAGAATATCAGGATCTTTCCGAGTCCCGGAAGCTGATTTGCTGTTTTTTTGTGATTAGTTCGAAAATCACAATCGCTTTCTCTAAAGTGATTTGGTACTTCGTTTCCCTTTGGTAACGCATAATGCACTTACTCTTCCTTCTGTATATCATCTCACTAGTGATGACAAGAAGGCGTTGTACTTTCAACAATGGGATTGAGTCACTAAATTTTTCAAGAAACGGTGTACAAAATATTCAGATATTTTAGACTGCAGATAGAAGACAGTAAAGTTTAGTTATGATTGAGGATGTGAAAATTCATACTTTGTGGGATTCTGTGGAGTATATAACTGTATTGAGTGAAGAATACTAGAACAAACTTGGGATACCACTATTATCAATGAGTGATATTATATTGAGTAAAGTATTTTCCACGAGTTGAGAAAAAACACTTGGAACACTTATTGCTTACATTGCATGGAACTCAAAGATAAAGAAAGTAGAACTAATTGTTGTTAGAAGATTAAAATCAGATTTTATTGGAAGAAATCAAATTATGTGATGTCAGTAACATTGAACCTATTGATGTATCAAAGCAATTTAATGTTAACAAAAGAACGAAGGTATCAACGGAAAATTTCAAAAATAGCAGTAGTCTGCGATTACACAGTTTTTTGCCTCGATACTGGAAAATTTTATGGCATCATCATTTGATATAGGTCATGCAAGGTGATATAATAGTAAATGACTCGCCTATTGCATAACAACCAAGAAAACAGCTGATGCATCTGGAATGAAAAATTTATGAAATGGTTTCACAGCTATTATCAGCAGTGATTCTAACTAAGTGTAAAAGCCCATGGAATTTTCCATTTGTCGTGGTAGACAAAAATGAGAGCTCAAAAGGAATATACATTGATTTCAGACGAGTAAATAATATGACAGAAAATTTTATTTTCCTATGCTAAATATGCCAATTGGATTGTTTACCTGATTCCAAATACTTTTCATCGATTGATCTGGGTCAAGTATATTATCAAGCGGACGTCAGAAACGTCAAGATTGATTACAACTTTCAGTAGAAAAAAGGTCAATTTTATTTTAATCGTTTACCTTTTGGATTAGCAACAGCAACAGGAACTTTTCAGAATCTAATACGTGATTTATTAGTCTACTTTTCAATGGAGTGATTGTATATCTTGACATATACTTCTTCTGAGACAAAATACGAGAAGATTTTGGAAGAGATTTTTTGTGGCATTGCAGATTTTGAATTAAAACTGAATCCCTACAAATGCAAATTCCATCAAGGGAAACTTTTTTCTTCGGTCAGACTGTCAGTAGTACTGGAATTCAAACATAAGAGAAGATTGAAGATATAATGAATGGAGAGCCCCCAGGATGTTTCTCTACTGGGATCATTTTTGGGTTTGACTAATTACTATCGACGTTTCATAAATTGATATCACAGTGGTTTCATTATACGCAGTTATATCAGACGATGGAACACAGTTACAATGGACAACAATGTCAGAAAAATTTCCAAGAATTAAAGGATAAATTTTGCAAAGCTCTAATTCCAGATTTTCCAAGAAGAAATCGTGTCTTCGTGGTTGACACTGATGCAAGTTTGGGGCTATTAGAGCAGTCTTGAATCAGATCAAAGAAGACGGGATGGAAGTGGTGATTGCTAATAACTCAAGACATTCATCAACTCATGAGTTGGGATATTGCATAACTAGAAAAGAGTTTGTTCTTTATTTCAAACAATATTTATACAGGAAACGTTTATTAGTTGTATGGATCACAAAGCTTTAGTTTTCGAATTCAATCAACGAAAAATTCAATTATTCTGCAATTTAAATTTTGAATTGAAGTACAGAAAAGGAGAAGAGCTAAGCAATGCTGGCGGATTGTCAAGATTATCAGATTTTTTGTTCTTTCGATGCCAGGTGAAGCTTGAACATGCAAATAATAAAAGCCGAAAATCAAATATATCAATTTTGTTAAGAAAAGTAATTCTAATCCGGAAATAATGGATAAAATAAGAATTTGACAAATTCAGATCCAACGATAACTGAGCTCAAACGTTATTTGGCAGAATGGAGAAATATTTCCATGAAGTCAAGACATGGATAATTTGGATATGGTTGATAATTTACTGGCTTTAAGGAAAAAGGGACAAAACCTGATAATTATTTCCGAAGAAGAATGTCATAGAAGAATTTGTGAAGGAGATCCATTCATAATTGTGTCATTTTTGATGTAGGAAGATATTAATTATTTTAAAAATCATTATTTTTGGAACACAATTAAAGTTGTGTAAAAAACTGAGATTGGCAAAAAAAATTTTAAAAAATAGATCAAAGACCCACAAAGAGGTCCCTATTCTAAAAAGAGGTTCTTATATTTTAGCTTTCTCATTGCATTTTGAAATTTTCATTTTTTTTGGATTTCCGCGTATGATTTATCTGTTTCAATCAAAATAACTATTTGCACTTTTTTTCCAATTGGAATTTCTTTTGATTTAATCATTACAAATATTTTGAGGAAAAAAAATAGGAGATCAACAATATTTAAACTTTAATAAATTACTTCACTTAAACACTATTTATTAAAAATTATTAAAAATAGTATAAATGTTGGTGTATAATTTGTTAAAATTTTATTACATTAATGAATGTCAACAAAATATACATTTAAAGTCGAAATTTTAACAGGATCTTAACAAAAATATTTTAATTTATAGCTAAATTACATAGAAACAATAAATATATTAGGTTAGTGCAAAATAATGCATCTTTTATAACCTCAAACTTAGCATATCATAAGTCGGACCAAACAAAAATTTATTAATGAAAGTAACATCCTTGTGATTCCACATATTTCTGACTACGCAAAATAAGCTTGTTGATACCAGAAACATAGAAATCCGTTTGTGTGTACCTCACAAATTGCAAGAAGACGTTTTCAGCGTCGGGTCGGTTTTTGAAGCACTTGCCTTGAAGGAAGTTTTGTAGATGTTTGAAAAAGTGGAAATCTGTTGGTGCTAACTCTGGGGAATATGGGGGATGGAGCAGAATTTCGTAACCCAGTTCGTTAAATTTCTGCAAGGTTGATATCGTGATGTGTGGTCTGGCATTATCCTGAAGAATGATTGATACTTTTCTGTTTACCAAAGCTGGACTCAAAATTTGTAATTTTTGGTGCATATCTTTGATTTGCTGACAGTAACTGTTGGACGTAATCGTTTTTCCAGGATCCAGGAAATTGAAATGGATCAAACCATGTACGCACCACTAAACAGTTATCATTACCTTTTTCTGTTGCAATTTTATTTTCGGAAAGATTTTTGGAGGTTCACTTTTGTCCAGCCATTGACCAGAACGTTGCCTATTATGGTACAAGATCCATTTCTCATCACATGTTAAAATTCTAATAAAAAATGGATAGTTCTTGTTACGGAAAAGAAGAGAAGACGCAACTTCAAAGCGACTTTAATTTTTGGTTTGCATTGGGTTACTGTGGCACCCATTTGTCCAGCTTCTTCACTTTTCCAATTTGCCCGAGGTGTCTCACAATTGTTGAATGATGAACCTGAAGTTCTTTTGCAATCTCTCTTGTGGTTTTCCTTGAACCAGATTCGATGGCAGGCTCTAATTGATCATTTTCTACAGCTGATGCACGGCCACAACCTTGTTTATCCTCCAGACTATAATTATTGTTTTCATTTTTAAGAACCAACTTTGAACTGTTGTTTTGTTCATGCTTCCTATGCCCCATACTGCATTAATATTTTGTGCTGTTTCCGCAGCGCTTCTGCTTAGCTTGAACTCATAAAAATATATTTTATGGAAGTCCTTTTTCGACATCTAAAACAAATAGTTTTCATTTCTAAATAAATTATGAAATATTTAAATTTTACTTTAAATTATTATTTAAGTAATGCTCTTAAACAAGTGAATATTACTAAGAATAACAATTAGATTTTAAAACGTGTATTGTTTAGTTAAAATAATGCTTTAGTTAAACAATGCAAAAAGATATATAAATATATATAATATATTTAAAAGAATATAAAAGAATTGAGCAAAATAATTTAAACAGGATTTTTATGATGTTAATCTTGATTTCTCATGTTTTTGTAGGGGTTTCCAAGCTCTTGACCAGTAGTGTATACTACAGATCGAAAACGATTACTCCCAAAGAATTAAGACGAGAGAAGAAAGCGGACGGTAGTGGATATTTGCAGATAAAAGTTTATCAATATAAATGCTTATTAATTTTCATGGTTTACATTTTTATTTATTTTATTGATTCTGACTTCAAGAACATTTATGTATAAAAGGCATATCTCAGTAAAAATTAAAATGTATTTTAATTGAAAAATATCATATATATATAATTTTTGTTACCTTAATAAAATATTATTTCAGAGTTCATTAATAAAATTATTAATTAAAAATGAAATTAATATTCCAGTGCAATTTTGTGTTTTTGTCAATTTTAATGATTATTTTACAGAATTATTACATTTATGAAAATGTTATCACCAAACATTAAAAATTATTAATAAATTAATTTGATGAAAACGTCTGTCCGTTTTTGGAAATTGCAATAAATTTTAATCTGTAATAAAAGACCCAACGAAAAATTGTGCATTAAAACAAAATAGAAAACTGATAAAACAACAATGTTTACCAAACCATGTGCTCGTAAATGTTTACTTATTCCATATAAAACAGAGCACACTTTACAAAAATATTTTCCTTAGAATTCTTAGGCTAAAGACGTATTATTTCCACTTTAGATTTTTTACCGTTTATTTTTATTTCAACTTCCAATTTAAACAAATGTTAATTCCGTCATTTAATTTTCTCTGATAGTCTTTTTTATAAATTAATTTAGAAAATATTTTTCAATTTTATTTTTAACTTTGCTTTAGTCTTCTGAAAATAATCATTATGATTCGTCTTAACAGACCCCGAGAATTTTAGTTTTAAAATCATAATATAAAAAATTATAATTATAGTAATATTAATGCATAAATAATGTATAGGTATCCAAAGAATGAGATCTGGACCAAAACCACCTGGGGCACTAATTTTTAGGTTTCCACTTGTATCAAAAGAATTATCGAAGTCAGCAACAAGAGGTTTGATGTCTCTTTAAAATACACTTCGATACAGAAATATTCTTTCACTTTTCAACATTTAAATATATGAAATTAAGATTATTAAATGTACCCAGTATCTCTTCATTATTTTCCTTTATTTCACCATAATTCAGAACTGTATTATCTAATTTGAGTTCGAAGTTTGATCTATTTACTAGTCCTTTTGTTGTTCATATCGAAATGGTTCAACAAGTTATGAAGCTTAAGCTGATCAATGTTTAGGATGATTCCATTTTCCAGAAATATGTCAAAAATGTTCAACTCCTAAGCTTCTATTTTTTGTTACCGAAGGATTAGTTTCCTCTGTAGATTAAAAATTTTCTATATATTTAGTTGCTTTATTCGGAAGTACTTCATATGTGAACAGATATTCCATCTTTTGTTAACTCGTAACAAAATGGAGCTACAACCAGAATCTGAAGAATGCTCATCTGCAGTCCATAATATGACTGGCTATTTTGAAATACACATTGCCAGTTTGGTAATATTCAAGTCATAAAATAATTTTGTCTAGACATTATTACACTCTACAGAGATTTAATCAATGTGACAGATCATTAAAAATTTAACTGAAAAAAATTTCAAAAATCTGCGTTTTTAAAACTTTGGTAGAATTTTTATCTAGTTTATCCATTTACATACTACTTACATCTTTAATGAATAAAACTTTATCAAAACTTTTATATATTGCCAAGTAATTTAAAAAAATTATAAAAATGGAGAAATCATTACAAATATTGCTTAATATTTTTATTAAAAAATTCTCAACATTTTTTATAATATAAAGTAAAAAATCAATCATTATTTTCAAATTACACACCCGACTAAAGAAATCCAAAATTTAAATATGAATTAGGTTTCATTTATTTTTCATCTCTTAATACTAATATTAACTCTTATATTAAATACAAAGAAAATATTAACCATCATTTATTTTTGTATTATCGCTAGGCCTCACTTTGCAATTTGAAATGTACAAAAATTACAGTAACTTGATTACGAAACTTTATTTCACTCAGATGATACATCCAAGAGGAGTACCATCTACAGATTATCATCAAATCTTATCACTTGACAATTTTCGACCGCATTTCAAAAATCCAGATGACATTCAACACGTATTTACTTCTTTTGTTGAATTCCGTGATGCGGACTATTTTAAAGAAGCTACTAATAAACCCTCGGATCATTGGAAAAGTGTCATTGATGTCAATTGAGGTTACTTAATATTGGCTTGTCCGGAAAGTTCGTGCGTTTTTTACATGAATCGTTTTGGCCTTAATTTTGAGGCACTTAAACAAATCAGAAATA
>JBBMKC010060898.1:0-17573 GCA_037834085.1 Bipalium vagum | reverse complement strand
TCCCCTACATTTTTCAAACTAGATGCAGTGCCTATTGAGATTCTATATTTCTTAGCAACAGCTCGTACGGGCAAACCATTCTTCAAATCATGGTGACATTTTATTTTCTCTAAAATACTTAAGTGCATAGTAAATATAATTTTAATTTATGACGTCATTTTTCATTATTTACACAAAATTTCAAAATGTTTTTTGAATTTAACAGGTAACTTTAATTCAAAAATTTTTAAAGTGTACAGGTTTTCAATTAATACAGGTGACAATAACTTATATGTACAGTGTACGGAATTAAATGTTCAAATAAAAGAGGTGTTCAGCTAACAAAGGTATTCATTTATGCAGGTCTCACTGTATATTGTTTTTCACTCGATTTATTGACAAATGTTAAAGTCAAGGTCGTTTGTGGTGATTTTTAATTTAAGAAGGCCGTCTATCTTCGTATTATATAAAAAGGGGTTACTGTTGTTCAGACTAATTTGTTACCCAACTATCATTAATGGGTTAGGCTGTATTTTATATAATATTGTTGCTTTTACGATCACTATATAATAATAAGTTAGTGAACTTTAGTTTAGTCGTCCTAAATCTTAGGAATCAGCTAATTAAGAAAGTATGGTCATTGGCGATAGAGACAAATTATTGAGGCCGCCCGAAAGACAGCGATCCTATTTCGGCGATTGGGAAAACTAAGGAGATTCCACAATATTTTTTATTTCACAGTTGATCAGCCATCAGAAGACCCAAAGATCGCAAGTATTACTGTTACTGTCGCGTTTTTATTTCCTTTAACGAACTAAAGCATAATTTGCACCATCTTTTGTACTATAAATGATACAGCTCTTTCTTTTTTCAATGTTTCATTTCCTTTTGTTTCTTCTACAGCACCCTCAACTCACTCTAACCACAGATTGGAATTTTACTTCTCAGCACAGGAAAAAAGAAAAATATGCTTCTTTAATTAAAATCTAACTCGGTCGGAAGGACTACATAGTGTTAAGTCGTCATTGCACTGAACAATATTAAAAATATCATTTAGAGCCGCGCAGTCGGGAGTCCTCGGTTTGTTTAAGTCAGACAGAATATTTCAGTAAGGCCAAAAGCCCTCAACAAAGTATAACAGTTAACAAACCACAATTTCTTTTTTTACAATCCAATCTTCGAGTCTCCTCTAAGACTTTGAAAAAATCATATAGAGAAAAAGACCCACTCCGGCTAACAGGAATGTGCCCACTGTCACAAAATGGTACATGTGGGGCTGTGAGAACAATACCTTTTAATAGGCTGGCACATTAGCCATGGATCAATACTGAAGCAAGGACGGGTTGCTAGCGCCACGACTTAACAAAGACGCAAAAGGTCATACCAATGTCGACCTGGATAGAAGCATTTTATTTCAGCACTCGGACCACTCCGTGCGCTCATTTTCAGTGATAAGGAAACTCGTCATAAACGCGTGTAGTAAAAAACAAAGAATTTTACACAAAGAAATCCACACGAGTCACAAGTCTTATCGGTCTCGGTCGAAATCAACTGTCGGAGTTTGCTGCCGCTTGTTGCTGCTGCTGTTGGAGCATTGAGAGATAGTAGTTCAGAAGAGCGTTGTTGGTAGTGCTGTTGCTTCCGACGCCAGCGGCGTCCGGGGTGCCTGCGGGGCTGCTGAGGAGTCCGGTCATGTTGCCGAGAAACTGGACAAAGGAATTGGCGGCCGCCGTGCTCGGAGACCCGCTCAGCAACGTTGACGCACTGCTCATATAGGCCATCTGGAGGATCTGCTGCATGAGCTGCTGCTGCTGGCGAGAGGTTTGCTGATTGACTGGCAAAAAACACAATGATGTTTCTCAATATAAACAGAACTAACGATCAATTTAAGTCAATATTCAATTGAGAGCATCTGCTCACCTTACAAAGCAAAGAATAGCCACATAAAAACAAATGGCTCTTCACTCTTTCAACGTCCATGAAAGCATTCTGTCAATGTCAGTCTCTCACATAACCTTTGACGTCTCTTAGCAGAGAATTGTAACATTGGGTTTTCAAAGAAAAAAGAGTCGAAATAGTCAGAAAAAGTCTGTCAAAGACTCATTTTGCTGAGGCAGACGGATATGGAGGACGGTCTACAATTTTTGTAGAAAGCGACCCCGAAACCGTTGTGAACGTCATTTAGAAACAAACATCGTATACAGCTTTTAATCAGCATTCCCAAAAGGTATTGAGTGAAAATGATTACAAGAACGGCACCAGCTGAACTCGTACCAAAAATAAATATATATAAACACTTTCACGTGAGTTTGAAGTATAATAATAGTGACGACCGAAAATAATAATAAAATCAATAATAATATAAAATATAAAAAAATGATAATAGTAGCACTAATAGACCTGTTCAAATGTCGAACATCCGTATTCCATCTATTTCCACACTCCATTGACATTGACAATTCCTATCACAGCTCCTGCATCACGTACCGACCAAAGATGACAATATTTCTATATTATTGTTATAATAAAGAGATAGGCCTTTATTAGACATCTCAAATCCTCCAGAAATCGACAAAGGACAAAATCCATCAATGGGATTTAAAAGATTTCCTTTTTTTTACTAAAGATCGGGATTCTTTTCGAAAATGAATTCGTTGTCGAAGGTGCAGGACAATGGGAAAGCCACGAAAACTTCATTAGCACGTCTTACTGATTGGAGAACTCAAAGCAAGGAAAGGAGTAGGCGACGTCAAAGGCATTTCTCATGACGTTAAATATTCACTACTCTTTCGAGAAAAGAGCAAATCGACAATTTATTGCTGGGGGAATTTCGATCTTTTAGGAATCAAAAAAGGATTTTTAAGGTGAACAATATCGAGGTGATTTCTTTTATTTTTACCAAAATTAATTTTACCTTATTAAAAGGAGAAAAAATATATGTAAAATAATTAATAAAAATAATTAATAAATAAATAATCATTATTTTTACTTAGATAAACCTGAAATAACCAATAAAAATAATTAATAAAATAAATTATTTTTTATTTTCAAGAAAAAAAACTTAAAATGTCCAATAAAAATATAAAAATAAATATTTGCAAAAATAATTTAAAAAATATTTTTATTTTATGAGAATAAAGATGATTATAAATAAAACTGATATAAAAAAATAATAAATAAATATGTATAAAAAATAATTAATAAATTTAATTAATGAAAAAATGAATTTTTTCAATAAAAAATATAAATAAATATCTGTAAAAAGAAATAATAAATTTAATTAAAAAATAAAAAAAAATTTTTCAGTAATAAATAAATTGATTGATAAAATGTTCAATAAAAATATTGAATAAATATATACAAAAATAATTAATAAATAAATAATAATCAATAAATTTAATTAATGAAAAAATGAATTTTTTCAATAAAAAAATAAAAATAAATATTTGTAAAAATAAATAATAAATTTAATTAAAAAATAAAAATATTTTTTCTGTAATAAATAAATTGATTGATAAAATGTTCAATAAAAATATTGAATAAATATATACAAAAATAATAAATAAATAAATAAATAATCAATAAATTTAATTAATGATTAAAAAAATATTTTTCAGTAGCAAAAAATGAAATGTTAAATAGAAATAATAACACAAATAACAAAAATTAAATAAGTATATGTAAAAATAATTAATAAATTTAATAAATAAAAAAAAAATTTTTTTTTTTCAGGAAAAGATTGATAAAATGTTCAATAAAAAAAATATTTGCAAAAATAATTAATAATTAAATACAATTTCATTTGATTAAGATAAAGCTAAATAAAACTGAAAATATATAATAAAATAAAATAAAGTAAATGCAAAGATAAATAATGTCCAATAAAAAAATCAATGTTATGAAACTGTTCAGGATCAAGCAGGACTGCAAACTCACCGGAACTCGTCGAACCGAGCTGGTTCAGTGCCTGAAACATCTGCATGTAGACGAGCTGGTCTGCTGTCAACTGGGACTGGGCGGCGCTGGGGGCAGCACTGATTCCGGTGGGTGCTGTGTTCTGATGGCGCATCTGCTGCCCGTACTGCTGGGAGACCGTGGTGGAGTTGAGTGCAGGAACTGTGTTGCACGGACGGTGGGAGGATCGACCATGGGTCGGCGTAGCACCAACGGTGTTTGTGGCAGCTGAGTGATGGTTTCCAGATGACAATGAAGTTCTAGAGGCCGGCTGTGTGGTCGTACTGGGTCGAGTGACGGTTGTATTCATAGCCAGTAATTTTTTCTCCTGCTCTTTACGGAACAACTCGAACTTTTTCGGACTGTCCAACATGTCCTTGTAGTCACGGTCTAAGTCTCGTTCCTAGACGGAGGGAATATCACAATTATCTTTTTCATCTCAGTGTCCAAAGGGAAATTATAACAGCAGTCATTTCTTCACTGATAGGATGCATTTTAAGTGAGACAGAAGATAGATCTGCGCTCAAATGAATGGAACGTCAAAGAGGAAAACCAAATTGTTTGGACACTGTCACTCACAGAGGTACTCAGTTTATTATCATTACCACTACAATTACCACAAGTATGACTTAAATTATAAGTAAACAATGGTGCAAAGGATTGAACTGAGCACTTTTCAGTCTGCACATGAAGAGAGTCGGGTGAAACAGACTTGTTTATTGTTTATCATTTGAATATCATTGAGACCAGCGGTAGGCGCAGATGATAATTGTTTCATTTTACATCAATAGATCGTTTCTGTGAAGCTGCAACCCACTCATTTTTAATTTATTTACGGCCGCATACCTCGAATGAAAACGTTGTGGAGTCAAAACATATGGTGAGACCCTACCATCAGTAAGTGAGTATTTATGAACCTTTGATCATCTACCAAAGGGTATTGGGTAAACCAAGGTCATCAATGGTAGTAAAAACTCAACCAAGGAGTCGTAAGAAACTTTGACACAATGCTTTGAAAAGCTTTCAATTTTCTTTAAGAAATCGATAAAAATTATAAAATTGAAATATTGATTATTTGACATTGACATTTTAATATAAAACAGTGGGGGAACCGAATAATTTATTTTTCTTAACATAATTAAATTTATTGTTAGTAATTTTATTAATAATATGAATATTATTTATTATTATATTTTATAGTTTTTTTTATTAGTATTCTAAATTATTAATTATAATTATTTATTATTAATATTATTATAATAATATAATACTATTAATAATTTTAATAAAATATTACTAATGTTATTATAACTTATTAATATTTTTTTATTTTATTACTATTATTATTTAATTACTAATTAATATTAGTAATAATTTAATAATATTATGATTACTTTTTAGTAGTATATATAATCAGTATTATTAAAATTTTGATTATTATTATTTAACGTTATTATTGGAGAAATGTGGAGGACGTCATCGTCGCTCCGGAATTTCAGCATAACGGGACAATAAAGGGGGAGGCATTCACCAACCTGGTCTTGATATTTCTTGAGAACAAGCCGAATCTTTTCTTGGTAGTCGCTCTGGAGCGCGCGGTGGTAGTTTTCGCCACAGCACGACTCACAAACGACTTTGCTGCTGCCGGGCCGCTCGCGCTTCCAGAGCGGCGTGAAGTCCGTGCCACACTGCACACAGTTGAACGGGGTGAAGACCATGTGCACTTCGTTCGTGCTGTAGCCCAGAGCAGCGTTCCGGTATTCCTAAATGGAAAAAAGTGTGACATGGTCACCCAACCAAACCAAACAACGACGGAGACACTCTTCACAACAAATAAAATCGACTTCTGCTTGCTTAGAGAGGGTTCAAAGATCGATTAATAAAAATCTTTAATCACTCAATTTTATTAATATTATTATTATTAATTGTTTATAATATTTTCATATTAATCATAAAAAATGAAAAAGCCTTTGAAAGTTAATCCATGTTTAATGTATTATAGCATAATTGTCATGGCAATTGAGGCATTCTATTGCCCCTCATCGTCCATGGTTGCTCCGGAGCCATTCAAAGTCGGACACGTAGCGAAACAAAGAGACACGACTCCTCTGTCACGGACGAGGCTGAATCCGAAAGGGAGAGGCAGTATCACTGCATCCATTTCAGCAATGGATTTAGCAAAACAACAAAGGAGGCGAGTCGAAATTCCACATGGTAAGCGACAACAAAAGAAGAAAGGGTGGGGAAGCTGTTGCCAGCACGTTGTTTGGAGCTGTCAATCATTCCGGTAGCAGTATCCGTTTCTCGTTACGACCGCTGAGCGCTGCAAAACGTGGGGATTATGTGCAAAAAAAGAACGGGTCCGGAAAGATAACAGTGGCCAAGAGCAACGAGGTTTTGTTGTCGTTTCCACAACAAAACTGGTAAGGGCGAATATAGAAAATCGATAAATCGATGGAGTGGATAAAACCGTTGATAACTCTCCGGTGACATACAGTGAGGGCAAACAGCGACAAACACTCACCTGAAGGTTCTTTACCACCTCTTCCAGACCAACAAGAGCGACAAATTCGTTTGTGTTTATACTGGGGATAAAATTGAGGTCTGGTTGAGTCAGTGCTCCCTGTGGCTGTCGAGCCAGCGGCACTTCGGACAGCGCTTTGTCAGCTTGCTTGCGCAGGAGTGCCTTTCGGGCTAGGTACTGTTGGTCCAGAGCTTGCATGGCCATTTCTTTCGTCATCCTCGGTCCACTGTTGATCGAGGCAAGCCCAGCGTTGCTCTGTGACGTTTTGTTGGATTCCGTCTTCGTTACACTTGAGCTTCCGCTGGCTGACGTGACATGAGCAAACGTGCGATTGGCTGTGACAATTATTCCGTCGGTCTGGTGGCCTGGAGAGCTGACCAGGCCATTCTCCACCCCCGCATTCCGATTCAATGATCCATGGTTAACAGTGGAATTAATAGTATTGGTTGTACTGATCACTGGCAAAGGAGTTGAATGGCCGTTCTGGATGCCTGTTGTGATGCTAGTCGATGTCGTCAACGGAGACAGCTTTGTTTGCGTATATTTCATCTGACTCAACAAGATCTCCATTGTTTCTTCATTTCTCAGCTTCTCGTTTAACTGATGCAACAACAGCTGACAGGCCTCGACAGTCTTTGCACAAGGGTTTTCTATATTCAGCTTGTTCAGCAGTTGATTAATACTTTCGTCATCATCTTCGCTCAGACATATTTCACCGGAACTCTGGAGCATTTCAAGTGACAATCAACAATTTATCACCACTAAATAGTCACCTGAGGATGCATTTTCTGTGACAGATCCATTGCTGTTGATAAATCGGTTTCATTCAAGCAGATCGGCTTTTGACTTAAATCGAGAACTTCAATTTCCATCAAGTAGCTAAAATAGTTTGGAAATATTCAAAATAAGAACGAATAAAATTTCGGGATTAATGGAAGTGCATTTAATGACAAAAGATAACAAATATTATTGGGAAACAAATACAGGTTAACGTTTTCAACAATATTACAAAGAGAGTTTTAATTTTAAATTGAAAGATGGTCCTTTACAAATATCAACATTATTGTAAATTTGTGCAGTAAAACAAAATACTAGGTTAAGTTAAATTTGTGTAAATGGTAGCTAAATAATATTTTCAATTTTTCTTAAAACGCTTTTCTTGGTGAAAGAAAAAAGCTATAATTTTGCAATAATCAATACATTTTATAAATATCATTAATTGATAAATTAAATTAATTTTATTTGGCTATTGATTATCTATTGAAAAAAAATCATTAAGACTGGGTAAAAACTGAATTTAAAATTAATTTGATAAAATTTTTGGTTTATTCTCGATCTCAGTTACAATTTTTTTAATATTTATTTTTAAATCACTGGAACCTCACTGTTGTGTAAGAACAAGTTCATTTTTTATCTGATGTCACTTAATTTTAAGGTATTTCATTGGTAACTTGTCTCAACCTTAGGATTACTTTTATTACTATGTACTAATATGATTGTCTCGCTAAAATAAAATATAACAGAAAAGATACAATCCTATTGTTCTTTGTGTTGTTCATGAAGAAAATTTCACAAATTGATTTTTTCAAAACTTCAAATGTTAACAATGATTTAATGAGGTCCTTAATTTACGCCAACAGATAACTTTGTCTTCATTTTTAAATGGACAATGTCATTAAAAATTAAAATTACATCAAAATACACAGACAGTCATCTAAAACTTTAAAATCAATATAATAAACAACTTGTCTCTATACGAGAGTCGTTCGAGAGAACGCACTTACCTAAAGTTAGTAAAACAGCACAATTAAAACAGCTATTGTATTTGTTCAAAATAGTTCCCAGCAGTATTTATACATTTTTAAACAGGGTTTGTTCGTAGTACAGGAGCAAAGACCTCTTTAGGTACATTTTTCATATACTGATATATGACTCTTCCAGGCAAATCTCAACTTTCATATTTATGCTCACGAGAATGAATTTCAATCTACCAAGTAACCAAAAATCCAAAGATTCCAACAACTGACAATATGCTTTTCCAATCTTAAAAACAGAGTCATTTTTTCATGGAATATTGACATCCAATGAAAAGTGGGAAATGTATTCTAAATTGAAAAGAACTTATTTGGATACCTAATACAACTAAGTCATTCAAGATATTCGAAAAATATGTTCTGTTCCAGAACTTAAAAATTAAACTGATACAACATTTTTTGTCACGCAGTAATGTTTTTTAAACATTTCCTAGGATTTCACACAGTTACAGAATATTAGCTGACACAGGAAATGTCGAAAAATGTTGATGTTAGAATATTAAGTACCCGATGCAAATGGTAGAAAAATATATAAAACGTTTATTTTGTTTCCGAAGCAGCTAAAATTACATATTTTATCATTTACGGCTTGACAGTGAACAACCTTTTTTCTGATTTGGCGCATATATTCCGCTTTAAAAGTGAAGGACTAGGAAGCCTGAAAGGTCCACAGTCATTATTATCTTGGCGTTTGATTGGTGGGTATGAGGAAACATTTTTTACACATTGAATATACTGTTAAGGCTTAAATTAAGAATCTTCGTCAATTTAAAGATTATATCCGGTCTAAATTGGATTTCCAGGAAGTCTGATAGATAAATAGAACCCAATGCTGGTTGTAATATTGAGAGGACAGTATATGGTCACGGCTGAATGCGGTTCTGGTATGCGTCTCAAGTTGTCAAGTTGATCAGATGAAGCCAGAATCAAACCAATGTACGAATTCAGAGTATAATGGTCCTCACAATTTAATTACATGGTCAAATAACAGAGGATACCTGAGTCAGTGAACCAAGATTGATAACTTACGGAGAAAGGATTCTGACATGAAATCTTTGTGCTATCTACACCAGTTTGGTTATATTTATTAGTTGGCTGATGAGACTGGTGTAGGCACACATTTTCAAAGTTTTCAAATTAGTGAAGGTATTTTCTGTCGAAGTGGACTTCGCTGCTTGAGTACAGCTAGCAGTAAGACTAATTAGTTCCAAAATAGTCTAATACTCGATTGGTTTTCTGTCATCAAAAAACTGCGTGTCACATATGGAATGTTTTGCAAATTTTTTCAGACAATTCGACCACAGGTCAATGTGTTGATCGATAATTTTGACAAGTGTGATACTTTTCAGGTTGTTGCACACTGAACATATTTCATCTTTACTATTAATATTTCTTTATTTTTTTCATTCGTCAGATCAACAGGATTGTCTAATTTCGAATCGTTGATTACAAGCTCTTTAATTGAATGATTTAAGTCTGTTTGTCGTACATCAAGTTAAGAGAGGTAAAAAGTTGCACTTTGCGTTCTTGAAGGCTTGGTGATCTTTGAAGTTTTGACCATTTTTCATGTTAATGTCTACGGCCTTATATCTTCCGCTTCTTCTTTTGTCAACGTCAATTCTGACTTTAAACTCATTTTTGAAACAGATATTTTTCCTTTGGACTCTTCATTTAATTTCTGTTTTATGGTAAAACATTGTGGAGTGATTTTCCAGCTTAATAAAAGCATAATTACTTTTTTCTCTGCTATTCACAATGGTTTCTACAAATTTGTTGATGATGATGTTCATTTTATACTTCTTCTTTCAGTTGCAACTGGATGGACAGCAATTCTATTGGCATAGCTTTATTTAGGTTTTTGATTTTGGCTCTGTCTTTCTTTTACTGATGATTTCTTGATGTTTCTTTTTTGTTTGTCTCCCTCGTTGTCGTGTTAATATGATCGATGGCTATGGTTGCTAGGTCTGTTCCGGTATGATGCACTTCGTTCTCTTTGTTCTTTCCATTCTGACCCACTTTCCTAAGTAGATGTTCGTGTTTCTGTGTTGGAAATTCATTTTTTCAAAGTTGTCATTATTTTTAAATAATCAATCTATCTCAACGATTAAGAGTAAAATATTTCCAATATTATTGATTATAATCAAAACGATTATCTTGAAGTTGAAAGATTTCAAAGCTTCTAAAGACTGGTAAATGAAGTTTTAACAATACATTTAAACTTTATAAAATAATAAGACAAGGTGACTCGAACATTTGTTATTGTGACGAAACGTCTTCGAACCACTCCCAAAAAACATTGATTACTTCTTACGACTTATACAAAGTTTCCAAAGTAAGAAAGAATTGTCTAACTCTTTGATCCTGCTGTAATATTGAAGGTGTGAAATATAACCTTCTGATAACAGGTCAACACAAGAAGCCTATGTGTTTCGGTAATGTAAATCTAAGTGACATTGATCCTATTTATAGTCCTAGCCCAAATGCTTGCATGACACGGGACATATTTCAAAGATGGCGTATCAAACACGAGTACTAAAAGCATATTTGTGATAATCATTCAAAAATTCGGAACTGACACTACTACCAAAAAAACACAACTCAAACAGTATTGATTTACAGATTAAAACGGAAATAAACAATAATAATAAAAATAAAAAAATAAATTTTAAATCAGGAGATCGAAATCGGAACCATCTGATGAAAATGAAACCAATGATGGATCGGTATTGACCGACTTGTATTCATTTACCAACATTTTCAGTTACGAATATAAGACCTTTTTCTGTTAGAAAAAGTTTGATGCAAGCCTTAAAGACATAGGAACGGATTCGAAAACTTTCTTTAAGTAAGTCTTCTAGTGTTTAATTTTTTAATTAATGATCTCACAGTATTACACATTGTCATTACATCACATGCTTTTGAAAGCGAGTTTTGATTGGATAACCTTTATTTTTTAATCGACCTCCATTTTTGGGTCATTTCTAAAATAAAACCGATCACTTCTTCTATTTCAAAAAATTGTTTATAAAATTTTATTAACACTCCTACACGGGTTTAATTTTGATTTAAAACGATTTACGAAAATCAATATGTTTTGTTACGATGCAACGAATAAGTATAAGATAAAATTATTTTTTCGTTGGATGTTTTCCATTGGATGAAGAAAGGTATATTTACTATGTTAAATCAATTTAATTATTTGAAACAATGAAAATAGGCACCGTAATTTATTTCCTTTCACTGCAATGGTTTCATGAAGTCCAAT
The DNA here is from genome assembly GCA_037834085.1 of Bipalium vagum. Taxonomy (NCBI): domain Eukaryota; kingdom Metazoa; phylum Platyhelminthes; order Tricladida; family Geoplanidae; genus Bipalium; species Bipalium vagum. The sequence goes on along the minus strand of JBBMKC010060898.1, from coordinate 6,037 downwards.
CAACGTGTCCCATTAATTACAAGTTTGTCTCAAATCTCTGTTTTTCTGTGAAAGAAAAGGAAACATCTTTCTGTGATGCATGGGAAACGTGTGAGGATGAGTTTGGCAGATTGATTCAGGGAAAAGATATTGAATATATTGGACTCACCCTTCAGCCCAGACATTGGTATTGGACGAGTATCAATGATCTGCTATATGAAAGAAAAAATTCTAAAGAAAATTGGCTTCAAGGAGATGGTTCCAATTTCAAAGAAATTCGTCAATGGCGTCAATTTGAACCGACCAATACCATGGAAAATGAGGATTGCACCGGTCTTATGAGAAGAAAATTAAACGATTTTTCTTGCCTTCAAAGATTGGCAACTATTTGCGTTTATGAATCTCCAAGAACGGCCAAGCCGTCAAAAGAATATGTTAAAGATCCAGTGGTTATTTTCAATGAAAGCACCCAAAAGGGCTGCTACACAGAATTTGTTACTCGAACCAAAGTTGAATGTGGACTAAAGTTGAGTTTTGCTCGTTTTTATTTTCTAATCGATTAATTTCAGATGTTTTCAATGTCCAAGTTGCAAATCATTCTATTTTTCTGAATCGAAAAGGTGCGTCCTCTCAAAATATGTTGACAGTTCCTTGCCATCTGACTACGAAACAAATGAGACGTGGTCACGATTTTTCCCATTATAGAGAAAGAAATTTGTTATCATAACATCTTATCGCTGATTTTTTCCCCATCTCGTATTGAATTTCGTTACAGTTAATGTACAAGTCGTCGTTCATCATTTCTTTTCCTCGTTAATTGTATTCGTTTTGTTATTTAATAAAATATATTTAAGTGTTCCGTACATTTTGAATTAAACCTACAGACGTGTCTTTAAGGGAGGAAGAATAGGAACAAGAACGGTTTTTATTTCGAATTTATAAAAAATTTTACTTATAATTTAGTCACTGTGAATATGAAAGGGGGTTTGAAAAATTTTGACAGCGAAAGGGTTATGTTAACAATAAAGCAAAAATATGAACCATTTTAATTTACCATCTTTAATATTGACATATTTATAAAATCACTTTAATGTATAAATTCATTTGTTTAAATTATCTATTTCAAATCGACTCTGGTGGCATTAATTAAAATGCGAATATTGAGGGATCATAAAAACTTTGTCCTGAAGGATTATCATCAACAGAATTCCAGACAAAGGGAGTCAACAGATCAAAAGGTGTACCTTTTTATTTAATAATAGTAAATAATTCAATTAAATCGATAATAAAATAAAATTATTAGATTAAATCGACAATTAAATTAATTAAATAAAACATAATTGAATCAAAGGATTAAATTAAATCGATAATTAAATTAATTAATTAAATCAAATCAATGATTCAATTAAGTAAATCAATTAAATCGACAATAACATAAAATTATAGATTAAATCGATAATTAAATTAAGTCAACAATTAAATTAAATAATTATATTAAATCTATAAATTAAAAACAAAGAATTGAAAATCATGGTGTGGAAATTTAGTTTCTTTTAAGATTTTTTGTTGTGTTTTGAATATAAATCGACGACCACAACAGCACGATAACATATTACGAAGTCGTAATAAATTTTCTAAATATTTTTTTATTTTTAAATTTGTAAAAAAAATAATTCGGAAAATTGAAAAAAATAATTTTTTAAATAGATTATTTTTTTTTAACAAAAAATTTCCATACATTTTCGTGGTGGAAATGATTTCAAAATGCTCATCATTACTTTGTTGAGAGAAAAAATTCAAAGGTCTTACTCCTGTATTGAACAGACATACTTTGGAAGGGTGGTGTTATGTCATTGTCCTTGTTTTGATATTTTTATTGAAATGTTATTCATCATTTATTATTTTATTTAATTTCTAATTTAAAATCAATAAAATGAAAAAAATTGTAAATGAACAATATTTCATCGATTTCCGAAGACAAGATCGATAAAAAAATACAGACCTTCTGTATTAAGCAGATCTAACGCAGAAAAAAGTCTTCCTAGGAATTTTGAGAGCATTAAAACAAAATTTTCCAAAAGTACGAAATCAATTTATTTACGAAAACAAATTCTTCCCACATTAATTAATCTACGGTTTGAAAGTATGTTAGAAGAATCAGGAAACACTTCAGAGCGGAAAAACGTTAAATTTTTCATACATTTTCACATTTAACAGCAATTTGCAGAATATATTGCTTTTATTTATTTCCAACAATTTTCATTTTTTGTCTTGAAAGGGAAGTGTGCACACTTCCGGTTTTTTATTACCTGTTTCATAGGGGAATGTTACGAATAGAGAACAGTTTAATGGATTTCTCTGTGGCTTTCAACGAGACTTGAAACATAAATCTTTAGCAGATTGAGGAAAAGCAAAGACTTGGTTAATTATTACAATCAAATGTGAGTAACATTGGTATTGGTAATTAACCGGTCTCAGTAACATTGAAACCACCAACAGCTTGGAATTGTGTTAATTTGTACAAATATTCTACCATTGGATAACCGAGGTTTTCTTAAATCAATTTATGGACCCAAAAATGAAGACGCGTAAGTGAAAGATCTTTTGAGTTTGACTGGCGAACTGTACCTTTTAACGGAACCATTCATCACATTGTCACGTGGTTTTGTATGAAATTCCCGATTTATTAACGATTTGGCAAAAGATATCTTTGTTTGGAGAATTTATTCATTTCTGTTATTGCCTATGTTTTTAATGCGGTGAAGAAACGTGTACGTCGAATAAATCAATTGTTGATTGTAATTGTTACTATTATACCCTATCAAAGTAACTTGCACTCGTATATCAATAAATGCTCACTTTAATGTGCTGCGTTTGTAATTCTATTGTCGCTGCACAGAGTTGAACTCGATTGGAATCAAAACTCTCACAATAATACTTTGTCCGCGCCCTAATTGAATCAAAACAATCACACTAAAACTTTATTGATACGCAAAACTGCACAGAAATCTCAATCACCCACGAAATCAGTATCAGTCAAATGTCTAATAAGTACAACGTCAACATGTTCCACTGTTCGCAAAATACCAAAGAATAATAATCAAAGAAGCAATCGAATCAAATTTTAAAATTATAACATTAACTATCGCCAATGAATCATTAAGAAAAAGAAAAACACAATAAAAAACAATTGATAAATAACCTCACCAAGAGCGACAAAGAGTCCCCTGGTTGTCTACTAGGCTCTTTTCAGGTCGCCTAAAGATTCCAAAACTCGCTGGGTCCCCTTGATAAATTATTTTGCGTATCTGTCATAATTATCCGATTTTATAATCCTCTTGAATACCTCTGTCGAATAATCTCCTGTATCGTTTTTGAAAATTTGTTTGGGGCCATTTATGGCAATAGCTATCTCCGTATATAGTCGTAGAGATTGATCTACGATCACCAATCTCTACGCTCAGATACGGCTATTTCCCCAAATAGCCATTAATCGAACTCTATCTCCACGTCGATATAGAGTCCGATGGAAACCTACAGTCCACACGACTGTCAAAAAAATCAATAAGCCTAATATATAAAAATCCCCACTGCGAGATTTTGACATATGGCTTTTAGAATTTTTTAAAAATTTTATTATTTTTATTAATAATATTATTATTGTTATTATTCTTATAATTATTATTATTATAATTATTATTAATTATAAAACCAAACATAATTTTTGTAATTAACCCTTTACAATGAAAGTTTTTTTCAAATGTATATCTTTGTGGAATCGACTTTTGTATTATTTTACTCGTTACTCTGAACATCTTTTTAGTAACCGCTACGAATTCTTCATTTTCTACGACAGACATTTCATCTCCACTGTTAGTGACATTGATATCGCTTGAAAACTCCTGAGCATTCATTTTCAAAAATCTGCATTTGTCTATCACAAAACCATTTAAACAAAATATTATTTAAATATTAAATATTAATAGTTTAGTTTAAGTAATAAAACTTTTAAATAAATAAAAACTTATTTAAATTAGTTTTGATTTTGAAATCCTCACATCCACATGTCAAAGCAGTTCGTAATGGAACGATAACAGCCAAAGAAATCATCAAATTGTTTTGATTAGATACCGTCAACGAAAGCAAATTAAGTGTAGAGTTTAGAAATTTTCCCAAGATGATTCCTGTCTAGGAAAGGTATTGCATGGCTGATAGTCGACCACGGCTGATGACAAGATTCTTCAATAGGAAGTGATACGTGATCCACACTGTTTTGTATTGATCAGAAAAACCCGATATTCATCGTTACCTCTTCAATAGTAACTAGATCTATATTTCAAAAGGTTGAATGTTGTAATTTTAAGGATTATTCTTCCTTAAAATAAAGATTTCCTATTTTGTTTTATTGAGATTTCAAAACAATGAAATATAAAAGTACATTAATAATAATATTATTATTATTATGTATATATTTAAGTAATTATGAGGAAATAATAAATAGGTCATATTTTAAGATTTACAAGAACTTATAATGAATTATTTTAAAAAATTCTAAATAAGATTGAAGAAAAATCAACAATGGTAAATATATAATATCAGAGAAAGATGAAAATTATTGCACCAATCAATAAATAATGTATTAAAACAATAAACATGTAAAAATCAGGAAGGCGCCTTAATTCTGGTCTCAAATTAAAGTAACCAATAACGTTAGTTATTTTTCAAATAAAGTTAAAACAACAAAATTTATTTTAAACAACTGAAGGTCTAATATAAATTTATGTATATTTAGAAATACTTTTTGTTTAAATAAATAATTTTAAAAGGCGCCAAAAATGAATAGGCCAAAATTACATTTCATATTAGTAATGTTTTTATTCAATATGTAGAAATCGGTTGCGGAAGCGAGTCAAAGTCCTAAAGAAACATATAACGATGAGGCTACATCGTTGTCAAACTGCAAATTCTGGTGTACTGGATGTAAACTAAAGTAATTCGATTTGAAGGATAAAGAAGGGTAAGGTCAGCCAGAAACATTTGTAAGATTTTTTGAACTATAATCCTGCTCTAACAGAAAAACATTATGCTATGACACTAAGTACACATAGATCAACAATTTAGGGCTAGGAGGGCTACATGCGCTAGGAAAAATTTGAAAGGTGGAAAAATGAGTTTCTCATAATTTGAGTAAAAGTACTATTTGTTATGGTTTAAAAATAGTCACATTTTATTTGTTAGACAGAGGAAAGAATTTTTTGTGTGGAAAATTATTATGTGCTGATGCAAAAAAGATTTATTTCCATCACTGTAAACGGCAGACACCATGGCCTGATCCAGGACCGGCATAAACATGCACCGAGAGGGCAATAATGATGATAAAAAAGTTTTGCTTTGTATTTGGTGAGATATAGAAGGTACCATGAATTGGTACATTCTTTGGAAGATATGCAATTCTATTTGTACGAAGATGTTCAAAATTGAGTGTCCAATTGAATTCATCCTAAATAAAAATAATTTACCGCCACAGAATGCTTATGTTGCCCAGATTTACGGGAAAGTCATTTTTAACAATGGAATGTACTTTGATTAATTTTATTGTTTATTTGTCATGAAACAAATATTAAAAGTTGTTTAAAAGGGCTAAACTCAATGCGCCCTCTTAATATAACAGGCTGGTAAGAAAAAATAATATCAAAAACCCCAGGAAACAAGAAAGTGTTTTATTCAAAGTATGATCCATCACAAGAAGCATATTTCTGCCAAGGGAGATAAGTTTATTTATTCCAATAACTTAGAAGTCCAGTTCTAAATTTTTCAAAATTTTTAATTGTCTATTATTTTTGGGAACTTAAATTTTACTGATCCGAAAATTCTTTATATATTTATTATAAATATATAAATTATTATTGGGTAGTTGCATTAATTCTCGCTGTTTGTTTTGCTTAATCAGTTTGATTAATAATCTCGTGACAATTTAAATGAAATAGTAAAATTTATTATGTATTGACATTAACCTTTAAAATAAATTATTTAGCTTAAACATTAATTGCACAGCAAA